>VYYJ01000532.1:0-54374 GCA_021029165.1 Cyphoderus albinus
AGGAAGAAAGGTAATCATACCTCTCACATTTCAGAGAATGCAGATACATACTCAAACATTCTTTTTCTCGAGAGAAATAAAAACAAGTAAATAAATACGTATGTACTTATTTATCTGAGAAATTCCGCAAAGAGAAAGGGGCAAGGGAAAACACCCTTTTCTTTTTAAATACTTACACACTCCAAAGGTTTGAGTTTTTCACTGGCAAAATCAGAAGAGAGACGCTTCGAATTTCGAGTTGTGAAGTGGAATTTCTTCGCATGCATCCCTGCCGCATGATTATGACATGTATCACTCGCATTTCCCTAGCACTCCGTTACAAACATTATTACGATTATTATTATTTCGGAGAAAAGGGAAAGAAACGAAATTGCTTTTATTGATGCGATACTACTACACAGGAGAAAAAAAGCTGCGCGCCTTTCACTGTCTCCATCTCTCTCCACTTTCTCTCTCTCTTCTAAAAAAATATTTTCTTTGGCGTGGCAAAAAAATTGAGACGCTTCTTTCTCTAACAGACACATAAAAAAGGTTTTTTACCTCTTTTCCCCCAGAATAAATATTATAATCTACGAGGCGATGCTACGAAGAGGTGATGCCTGAAACATTCACACGAGAGTGTTTTCACTCCCTCGCCATATTTTTCCACCGAATAGAATGTGAATGGGAAAGCAGTTGTAATTTCTTTTTGTGGAGAATGAATGCTCCATATTTATGCGCTATGATAGCCATTTATTTATTTATTTATTTTCCTCCGCTGCTCTTTTCAAATTCATGGAATAAAAAGGCAACACTCCTATGCTAAGCATGCACCTCGCTCCTTCTCACAAAAACAGACACATTTCACTTCTTGTAAACATTTCCACTTTCTCCATATGCAAAAAATGTGAGAGTGAAAGTGATAGACGGCAGCAGAGTAGAAACTACCGCGATGCTTTTTTCGGACGATGCGTCTACAATACTACCTGGCATATAGCAATGGAATAAAAAAAATATTTTTTAAGAGAGAGACAAGAATAAAAGAATATTTTTCTTGACGACCATCATCATCATAGTGAAGGTGGTACATTCCTGGAAGAAATGTAGTACATTGTTCTTCTGCGGAATAATGATGATAGGAGAAACGAGACGATTTCTCCATGAGCAAAGTAAACTGCTACAATGAATGAATTATGCATTCCACAACATGGAGAGAGAAAAAAGAATTTTCTAGAAAGGCGGAGGGCGAAATTCGAGCAGTTTCCACATACGTAGTTTACTCAATTTCATATTTCTCTCTCTTAGTGAGATGGTGAAGGTGGGAACGTTGGAGAAAAAGGATTTTCGGAAAGGGGAGAAAAACGAGTAACCTGGTAAATATTATGCCGTCAACATCACGGACATAAATCATGGCAGAACATGACGATGATGAGCACGATAATCGTGATAAACACACGTAAAACAGCGATCCCCATCCCCATCCACAGCCACCTCCACATCCACATCCACCTCTGGTCTAGCTGCTGGAGAAAATCTGGAACGGCACATAAAATGCCTAATGTATGGGAACATAATACGGATAATTTTCCCGTAGTTTGGTCAATGTGTCATTAAATCGTGCGACGCGAGGCGATGCGATCGTTATTAAATGTCATCACCATCGCCGCAATTTGCTTTTCTCAGCTTTTTCCCTTGTGTTTTTTTGTGGGCCCTCATAAAAAATTCGTAATGGCTTTTTTGTCTTCTCTGACATTAACATGGGGCCATTATTCTCAAGAAAAACGGACCATTTCTTAGAAGCTACCTGCAGCAAAAAACTCAGTTCCAGAGCAGGTAATTTTTTACGACTTTGTCATCGTAACAAACAACAACAAAAAATAACTCGCCTCTCGCAACCTGTGGCTATCCCATAAGCACAGAAGCAAATGATCATAATCATCGTATCACGCATCACCTTATCATTTCCCCATCCTGCCTCGAGTATCGCCCCCAAAATATAATATGGTAAATGGCAAAATTATAGTCTTCGAGTTTACTACAATTTTCCTCCAGGATTTTTCTTCTACTTGGTGATAGTGACAGCGACTCAGCTCATCATTTTGTTTTCACGACAAAATATAAAAAGTTTGTGCGTCATTCTAAAAACCCATTTTTCATTATTCCCAGTCATCTTCATGTTGATGTGATGATGAGTGCTTTACCGGTTTATTAGCAGCAGCATAAAAATATTTTTACTCCATATCGTCACTGAATGGAGAATTTTAGTTGTAACAAAAATAGCGGGTAAAAATAATTTCCCAACATAAAATGAGTTCCAAAAGATGATGCTTAAGATAAGCACAGCTACATAATGCCTCCACCTCCATCCTGGATAAAATTGGAATATTTTTTTTTGTCCTGATGGTCCATCTGGTGAAAAAAATGTGGACGAGACACGCAATTTATTTATTTTTCCGGACATGAATAATTGTATTTATTACTAATGGCGGCGAGACTAAATAGATGTAAATATGCAGAGTAGAGACGCAGCCCCAAAGAAAATTCTTATCGGAGCGAATTATCAATGTGAATGTGAATTAATGCGTTTATTTTTCCACAAGAAAAAAAACGCTGGTCGAACTTAATTAAATTCACAGTTATTTTTACTGTCTGGAAAATAATGGGCGGATGGATGAAGAAAAACAGAAAATTGCTGGAGGGTGAAAGGAAAAATGGAAGAGTGAAATTGGAGATGGAGATGAATGCGGGTTTCTCATGAAGGCTATCATTTTGGCTGACGTGCAATTAGAAAATGCGCTCTGACCGCCATCGCCATCATCGGCGTCATTACTCTGAGTGGAAAGAAAATGGCAGTGCAGCGGGTTCATTTCATTTTGCAGTGGCACAGAGCCATTGTTCCAGCTCCTGTTCCAGAACAGCGATGGCAATAAACACCGGAGTAAAATTAAATATGCAATGTTCTCGATGGAGGATGAGTTGTTTTGTGATTATTTTAATTGCCCTGCTATTTTCTTCTTGGCTTCTGCTCTCCAACTCCCACACTACTACCTCACTGATACTGTGAAGCACATCACCGAATTTGGAGTTTCAGCTGGGAAAACATTTACCTCCGGATTCCTTTCCTTACCTAACTTTTCCTTCAGCAGCCGCAATTTATCATCTTTGTGTGGTTGTGTGCAACACTCCCGAGTACAATTTTCACCGAGTACAATCACAACAACGAAAATAACAATTCAGATGTAATGAAATGGCTGCAATGCAATGCAAATTCCCTCCAACTCCGTTACGTTACTCCATCGTGGAACATTTCCAACCAGAAATTTCCATGTTTTCGTTGGACACGAAATTAAAAGTGGGAGATGAGACGAAGCAAGCCCAAGCATCATTCCTCTATGTTACAACAGTGCCATGTGTTTTCTTCCCAAATCATGACCTCATTTTCCTCCGCAAACAAATTTATTCCAGTTTATTTTTAGCCCCGTCTTTTATCGCCTTCTACCAAGCACAACAAAAGCACAACGTTTTTTTTATCTTGGACCTCGCAGTTTATGTTTATGTAAGGAACAGCCTGAATTCCTCATGTCGCGAAGACAATGCATTCTCATTTCGTACTGACCGTGAACCCGAAAAAAAACGCTGCTAAACACAACAAGGCCGTTTCTGCTGTTGGTGGAGATGGAGACAGTAAAAACAAAAAATGGCAAAGTTTTCTTCCCTGTCTGGGAAAACGCAGCTTTAGCTCCAGTCGTTCGTTAGTAAAAAAAATGTTTTACGAGCTGTATCTCATTTTACTTTTAAAAAGGGCTGTAAAATAAAAAAGGAAATTTTTTTTGGTTTTTAGGTAGATTCCATTTCTTTGCTATACAACACATACATATACCCATTGAACTCATTATGCAAAACTACCTGGACACATTTCAAAACTCTGCACATACAACAAACAACAACGCTGGCTGACATCACAATAATAGGAAATGCATACTAAAACCAAAATCTGCTGAAAAAGAGGACATGCGAAGAAAAGACTTTTCTTTCCTGCAGGAGAAAAGTTATTAAAATCCTAGAGAAAAGAAGGACAGAAACGTTGGGTTAAGTTGAGCATTGCGTTTCGCCCGCTTCCTTGCGTTTATGCATCATGGGTCGAATTAGCGGAGAGAAAATGGTGGCGAGCTACGATGATGATGATGAGTGAGACATGGGTTCATGGTTATCATGAAAAGAGGGAAAAGCGAGGATGAGGATGAAGACGACGAGGAGGATGGCGGCGAAAGTTGCCACCTGAATAAACAAAGATAAAAAGTTGTGTGTGTGTGAAAAGAGGAAGGCTCTTGTCTTTTCTTCTGCTCTGTACTAGCAGGGGCTTGAGAGTTTGAGTTCGCTTTTCTCTTTTGTTCACTCGTCATATCATCTGATAGAATAATGGGGCTAGTATTGTAACACTTCCACTCCCACCGCCACCGCGGTACACAGAGAGAGACAAAGTCTACTAATAATGCTACTAACTAACTAGCTAACTACTTAACTAGGCTGGTGTGAGCGAGACAATGACAGAGGAGTGCTGAGGAGAGACGTGTGCTGGAGAAACATTGGAGCTGCACCGCAACATCGCCATCCCTCCTCTGTTTGTTCATGCAAAGTAAATGAGATTAAGAGGAAGAGATTCCGCTTTTCCCTCTCTCACTTTTCTCTTGTCTCCAGCCACCATCTCCAAACTCTAACTAACGCCAAGTGCACTGAAAAATATTTCTCCAGCAAAACTGCATCCAGCACTCACATAGGTACATACATATGCAAGCCGAATACAAAACCTGTTGTCTTCCTTTCACCGAAAAATAATGTATGCACCACTTCATTTTTTTACTCTGCTATCGCATCATCGCCATGCAACAATAAAAATTCTCTCTTGCCTCCACATCCACATCCACCTCAACTTCACTCGACTCGAGTTTTCATTTTGAAACGAAATGACTAAAGAAAGCGAAGGCTTATCTGTTCCACTTGATCATTTTCAGTGTTTGTAAAAAGCGTGAAAGGAAAAGTTGGGAAAGTGGAGAAAGATGCGTGTCTCCTCTTGAAATTCTTTCTCGCCTTATCCAGCTTGAGTGAAGGCGCACATATTTTCATGACCATGACCATGATAACGTTGATGAAGAAAATTTTTCTGCTGCGGTGTGTCACATCTCGTCACCAAGCCCCAAAAGCCTCAATCTCCATCCATTTTTTTTTCTCTCCAGAGGAGAATCTCTGCTTTTGCTTTGTTCACATAAATAGATTTTGTGGAGTAATTGGAGCCGAGAGTTTGGCACCCTTTTCCCTTTTGTTTCATATAATTCGGAGCAGACAGAAAATTATTGTAGTTTGTTACAACGGACCAATTAAGCGACACACGGCGAAAATTTTATAACGATCTCTCTCACTCACTCCACTTTTCTCTCGCTGCTTTGAATGAAATGATCAGATGAAATGAAAATGACTCAGCTGCGTGTGTGCATCCATCCACTGAGAGATGTGATGCTCTGAGACAGTGACAACTTTGACGAGCCAGGTTGAATTTGAATTTGAATTTCGGTTTCAGTTTGAAGTCTCTGTAATACAAAAAGGCAGGCGGAACCACCGAGCAGCAGCATCTCTGGAGAAAATCCTTTCATTTTCTACCCATGATTGCGTTCCCTTCCTCCAGAATTTTCGCGACATGTAGAGAAAAGGGAAATGTGATTATTATTATTTTATAGCTTGTCATCATCATCGGCGAATGATTAGAGAACGCATGAACGCATCTCATCTGTCTTCCTGGTTCACGTGCTCACCTCCACCTCCACCCCATCCTGCTACATTTTCTCCTCTACTCCAACACACGCATCTCTCCCTATCACAATTCTCTCACATCCTCACTTAATCAACACAAAACCCTTAAATATTTTCCACTCGCTCATAAACTAAAGCATTTAAGTATTTTAAATCCTCTGCGATTACAACTTTTTTATTTCTAAAAAATACATTTTTCTTTCCAGACAAAAGACGTCTGCAGTCCCCCGCTACGTTGCGCGGATTCTATTCTAGACATTTTGGACCGGTTTCTCCAGCAGGCTTACTGGAGACAGTAAAGATGGAAGAGTAAAAGTAAAAGTCACCTACATAAAAATCCTTTTTGTTGTCGTTGCTGTACATTCTTTTTTGTCTGGGATCCAGGATGTGACGACGAGACGCAATGATAGCAGACGAGACTGGACTGAGTTTCCACTGACTCCAGGACATGACTAAGTACATACATAGAAGACTACTGGAGAAAAAAGATTGCGGGTGAAAGTCTAGCATCTGAATGGATTGTTGCTGGTGTGCTCATCGGAGCGAACGTCGTTTTCGTTTGACGCTTAATGGCCAAGAAAATGTTGAACTTTCCACTCACATTTTTTTCTCCAGCAGCTAAAATGTACTGGAGAAAAGGGAGTGCATTCGAGTTGAGACTCTACCGTACAATGTGAGTGCATCAGAAAAAATCTTCCAGTTCCTCCAGCAAGCACCAGCATATCATTATTATTATCATCATCATCACTGAGTATTATAATGCACAGAGAATGGAAGATTTCTGGAGAAAAAGGGAATGACTGGAATGAAGCAACGCAGGACTAGACCAGGACAATCCTTGACTACTCCAGTTTACTTACACACACGCACCAAAAAATATTGTGTAGATTTCCAGTGGAAAATCCCGAAAGAGACGATGCCGCACCAGGGTTACTTTTTACTACAACATTCCAGAGTTCCACGCACCACTTTTCCACCATTTTTCTCCTCCTCTCATGCATGTGCTTTAGTATTATGAGCGTTTACGTTATTTTTGTTGTTGGCCAACCAAACGACAAAAAAGTCAATTGTAAGCTGAAGCTCAACATTCGAAAAACAAAAATCTTTCCAGCCTAACATTCCAGCAGAATTCAGTCTAGCTCAGTCCTTGTAGTTGTAAATACTCTACCTAAATCCAACTCGTTTTTCCCTGGTCCACGAAAAATGCTGAACATCACCATGAACATTATTTTTGGGGGTTATGCAATGAAATGCAAAGTGCAATGCTCCAGCTCTCAGCTCCACTCTGGACTCGAGAGGTTTTCCCATCCATAATCATAAAAAGTGAAGTAGTCCATTTTTAAACATTGTAAATACAAAGTTTCTACCTGGTTACAACATCACAGAGTTGAGTGGAAAAGCGAAATAAAAATAGAAATAAATGTTGAAATTTCTCCTCAAATTTCTCCACTTTCACTTTTTCCGTAGAAAAAAAAGAGAGCTGCGTTTCTTTCGCAGATGGACACGAAAAGTGAAAGTGGTCGGAATCGAGTTTGCAGTGACCTTGCCTTTTTACCGTCATTTCCGCTCATTACAGAAAAGGGGAAAAAAACAAAATTGTAATTCCTGGTAGAATAATAATAATAATACAATATGTAAAATGTAGATATTTTTTTCTACTAGGAGAATAAAAGGAAAGTAGTAATAAAGTGCGATGAGAATGACGGAGTCGCTTTGACTTTTTATTACATTACTAGACTCAAGTTGAAGCTTGGAGCTTCCACCGTTTCGAGTGTGGACGATAATGTCAAGAAGACACAAAGGAGAGAAGCAACTTTCTCTCGATGAAAAGAAAGGAGGCGTATTTATAATAGAATGTAGTAAAATATAAAAATATTATGATTGTAGCTTTGTACATGGACCCTACAATGGGTAGATATTTACTACGAAGCAGAGGGTTTCCCTGACTCACTCAGTCAATCATGTCTGATGACTGAGTGTCTCCATTGCATTTACTCAGTTGCAGAGAAAAAAGATTCTCTCCCTACAATTTAGTAGCTATATTTTACACTTTCTCTCTGTATGTGTGGATGCATCCTGCACCATTTTCGACTTGTGCCTCTTTCCACATATTTTTCTTTCTTTAGTTATTATTCCTTCAGTATGCCGAGCCGAGTCAGTTTTTTATGGGAGCATTGATGGGAGAATGCCAAGAGTGTGGAATTCACCGCAACTGCTTATCTCTGCTGGTTCTAAGTAGAAACTCTAACTGCTCTTGTATCGACTGGAGAAGCGAAATCTAACAACGTAACAGAACACAGCACAACATCAAAGTACAGAATGCATTTACTCTACATAGTCAAGGAACACATACTGGAACTACTGGAGAAGATTGTAACAACTCGTGTGTGTGTATTTTCTTCTACTTTTTCCAGCAACAGAGAGAAAAATATTGTAGCCACAATACAATAGAATACTTGTCTGTTTTTTGTGTGCACGTCTTTCTGGAGACAAACATTGGAACACAAGATGGTAGAAAAAGGGAAAAAACTTGACTCGACTTCGCTGGCTTTCCTGGTGAGAGTAAAAAAAGAGCAAGTGAAGAAAATAAATATTTACTTGGGCAATTCTTTCGTCGGCGCTTGCCATGAGAGAGATGCTCAAGGCTCAAGGCTCATGCTTTTGCTGCTTCCTTTCTAGTTTATATTGCATTAGCGTCGCTATGTAACATTACGCTGCATTATGAGACGACGATATTTTTTACATTACATTACATAACATTGAGCGCGTCAACAAAACCACGAACCACATGAAACCTTGGGAAAAATTGTTACCCCTGCCACATGTACGTACTCTAAGAGTATCGTATCGATTCGAGCAATAATAATAATAATAAAGAAATGGTAATAATAATAAAAATAATAAAATATATAAACACGACATCACTTCACATTCCCATGACATCAGTATCAAAATATAAAAAAAGAAAGTCACAACTTTCCTTTCGCCACCAGCCTTTTCAATGAATTGCATGCAGAGGTGGACGTCGAGTTAGATCCAGTCTCTGTATGTTTCTGGTTTAGTCCGGTGAAATTTTCAATTTTTTCTGGTTATTTGCAAAAACGAATAAAGTTGCGTTTCCTTCTTTTCATTCATCACTCTTAATTGTGCAAAGCATCGAAGCATCATTTGGGTCGACTTGTGAAATCAATCTCGTTTTATTTTTATAGTATTCACGAGCAGTATTTAGAAGAAGAAAAAAAGATTTTTTTTGTTAATGAGCAACAGAGACGAGGCTTGAAAGGTTTCAAATAAAAATTTGTCCAGGTTAGAAAAGCGAAACTTATTTAATTGAGTATGATGAAAGGAGTGAAAAAATGAGACGGATGGAATCAATGAGAATCAACTGAATGAAATGAATGAATGAATAGAGAACCGGTGCAATTTTCCAGCAAGGAGAAAATGTTGGAATGGATCACATGCGTAATATTGAAATGGAAGGAAGGGAAAGTGCTGGATTATTACAATTTTATCTTTTGGTGCTCACTATTTGCATAGTTGATTGAGAGCAGTTAGGCGTGAGCTAACGAAATAAAAAATCTAAAACGAGATGAAACTGCATTGCATCGTTATGTTATCGTTATCATCGTCAAACTCGTCATCCAGGAGTGGGAGCAGGAGCAGCAGAAACAGAATTCGTGATTGTCATCGGGAACGAAGAGAATGTTGTCTCATTCAATTGATTTCACTCAGAGCGAGTGAAAAGTAAGAAAAAAGTGGGAGTGAGTGGGAGCAGAGTGAAACCTGGAACATGAACTGATAATGATCAAGGGAGACGCAGTCAAGTCACAGAGAGAGCCGAGACGTCGAGAAATTGGAACGTGAGACGACTCCTGGGCAAGGTGGAACCTCTGCGTTTCTCCTACCTTTTAGCTAAGTTTCCGCTGTTTTGCGTGAAAAGCAGCGGGCTCCTGCTCCAGAGCCACCCGCGACGTGCAATCATCACCCTCTCTTTGATTCCACCCAATGCACTTTTTTCTTCATCAAGCAACAATAATGCAATGCTCCCGGAAGAAACACAAACGACAAAAAAAAATCTTTAGTATTCAATTCAATCGAAACGAACATTTTCTCCAGAATCTCTATTATTTTTTCTTCTCCAGCAACAGCCAGAATTTAAAAATGTAGCTCGAATATTTAACGTGCTGCTGCACTCTATTCAAATGAGTTGATCCAGTGCATCGTATAAACTTGCTGTGACAGTGACACTTTGCATTTTACTTTTTTCTCCAGGAAATTGCATGCGTGCATGAAACTAACACTAAAAGTAGAATGAGAGACTCGAATCGATTGAGTAGTAAAGCTCTTTATTCCCGTTTGTCTTCCCCTCTGATTGAATCCCTCCGTCAACCTGTTTGAGTGGAAGACAATGCAACGCCACCAAAGCTTAGAAGAATAAATCGCGCAATTTTCTCCAGCGCACTATGTTACATGATGTACCGACGTTAGTTACATACGTATGGAAGATTTTTTTCTCCAGGACAATAAATATTAGCTAGAAAAAAAAATCGAAGCGAAACGGCAGTTGGATGTTTAACGGTGATGATTATGATGATGGAGCTGGAGCAACAAAAAATCAATCTGTTCCCCGCTAATAAGAAGGAGAGAAACGTGTGTAAAAAATGGTAGAGTGTGGAGCTTGCACCATTTTTTAGCTTCCAGCAGGTTGCAACTATTATTATCCAGATAATCATGGTCGCTGGAGAAAGTTGGGTGGAAAGAAATGAGGGTTTTGGAGGTGGTGGTGGTGATGTTAATGACAAAAGAAGATCGAGGACGATGCTGATCATGTTTTGGAGAAAGGAAGTGTTTTTCGATTGGAGAAGAGAAAAAAAGGATATTTTTGGCGGAGTAAATCACCTGTTACTTGATATCATTTTCAATGAGAATGAGGCTGGAGAAAATAGGGGAGAACCTGGAGAAGAGTTCCATTTTCTTCTACGTTTATTTTCCCATCTTTCTCTCTGCAGGTGGAGAGGGAAAATATATAATCAATTTGGATCATTCATCTTACTTGCTTTCGGGAGAACGACGGAGAAAAGCTTTCGCCAATGCAAGTGTTGCCGAGACGTTTTCTTTCTTCGGAGAAGAAAATGCGGTGAGAGCGAAGAAGCGAGGCAATTCATTCATTCACTTTCACTCAGTCAGCCATTCCAGGCAAATAAAATATGTGTATTAGACACACACTACTAGTACATGGATTTCCAGAGAAAAAGCGATTGATGATCCCTTTCTCCAGTAGATCGTTCCATTTTACTATTATTATTCTCCTTTCTTCTCTCCACACAGAGAGGGAAAATGAAGAGAGAAATTCAAGAGTCAAATGAATTTATTTTCCGTTTCAAAACAGAGAAACTTTTTTTTTAGTTTCATCTTCATCTTCATCCTCGTTCCTCTCCAGGTTTTTTTCCGGTTTGGAGAGGGGTAACCGGAGAAAAGAACCCCGTGGAAACTTTCTCTTTTCAATGTCTCATTGAACCTTTTTCCACTCGAATTTTAGACTCAATTCACTTGAGTTCAGTCATTGTTCCTGAGTCATGAAAGCCGCTGAAAAAAAAGTGTTTTCTCCCTCTCCCTGAAAAACAGCGTCTCACTTCATTTGTGAAAGTGAAAGGAAAATTTCCCTTTGTCATTAATTGATGATGATTTTTTGAAGCTCGGAGAGTAAAAGCAGACGGAAACCTCATCTGTTTATGAAATGATCTTGATGCGATGTGATGATGACTTCAAAGCCACCAAGTAGAAAGTAAAACATGTGCACAACTGCACCCGATGAACCCATTTTTCATTTTCATCAAAAATAACTCGACTGGCGTAATCCAATCTGCGTATGATGTATCTCATCACTACAACCGAATATGATGAACTTTGGATAAAAATTCATTTTGTAGAGAGAATAATAATTTTATTTTCTTCTCTGAAAACAAAAAGTGCCTTTTCTTTCTCATGACTCATGAAACAAAACGCAGCCTGATAATCCACTACAATTTACTATTTTATTGTTAGTGCATCATGTGCGTTGTATCATGTCGAGCACAATTCTATCGATCACATCGTGATGCTGCTGCTGTAGCTGAAATGAAGTCTGGCGAAAAAAAGAAACTGTTGTCTATCACAAGACAGAACAAACGATAAAAAAATATGCGGCGGGAATACATTGTTGGGCGATGGTTGTGCAAGTGGTGGAAAAATATGCGATACGACTAGGACGACGACGCATCGATCATTGGAAGGCTACATTGTTTGCAGTATCGATATAAATAAATTGGGGGAAAGCAGGAGAGTGCGGACTGGTGAAATGTGTCCATAATAATAATAATGGAAGCGGAAGGAAAAGCATTTCCCTTGTTTCGTTCTCTGCTCCTGGTTTGCTGGAGTAAGTGGAAAAAGTGGAAAGTCATAAAGTCTCGAATCTATTTACTTTCTCTCTACTCAAATTCAGTCGCCACTAAAACTAAAAATTCTCCTAACAACAACAACAACAAAAAGAACAGCCTGCGAAAACAACAAGAGCAAAGAGAAAGGACAAACAGCAAGGAGCACTTTGTTTCTCCAGTGGAAACACACATCTCTATAATTTTCATGATGAGAGAGGATGGCGGCATGCCATGGAATGAAAAAAAACTTTTCCATTTCTCTCCTACTATTACTAAATACTCGTACAATTCACAATTCACACTCGACTCCATCACCAGAAAATGTGGAGGAGGAACGCACCAAAATAGTGGAGGGTCGTTGGCTGGAAAAATGGAGTTGTTTTGGAGGAAACAAGAGCCGAAGAGAAAACACAACAAAGTCTGTATACGTATGAGTTTTGAAAGCATGGCCAACTTTTTTATGTCTTTATTGCCTTTTCCTCTTTTTCTCTCTTGCCAGCTATCATTGCGTCTACACGCCCAACAAATTACCGGCAGAGAGCAGAAATAAAAATGTTCCAGAAAAAAGGAAAACGATGGCCAAGGAAGGAGTGAGTGAAGTGGAGTGATGCAATGCTCTTGTTGCAGCAACAACGGAGTCTAAGCCTCGTGTCTAGCCGGCTCACTTTTCCACTAATCTTTGTTTGCCTTTGCCTCACTTTCACTTTTATTTTTACTTTCCTTGACTAAGTTGTTGAGAGAGAGAAATAAAGAGGGACATTTAAGGGAGAATGCATCAATTTTAGAATAATGGAGCTGGAGGCAGGCAAAAGAGAAGAGACGCAGCTCTCGCCTTCCACTTTTTTCTTCTTACATTGTTCAGCTGAGAGGGAAAATTGTGGAGAGTGAGTGAAGTACTTTATTCCTTTTTATTGTACGTCTGGAGAAGAAAAGTGTGTATTTATTGGTGAAACCACTTTTCCCGGCTTTTTCCTCACTTTTACGGAGTGTAAAGTGGATTTCAACCCGCCTGCCTCTTTTAGCCTCCTCCAACTCAACCAACTTAAGGTAAGTAAACTAGGCAAAGAGAAAGCAAAGTTTTTTTTAAAACACAGTCGTCCTCATCGTAATCATCATCATGATCACGTCACACCAACGAAAATGACCTGGACACATGCTACCTCCACATGATCATGACCACAATTGAACCGCACGGCCCACGGCATCCATTTTCCAGTTACACACGAAAAGTCCAAATGAAAGGAAAAAATTGCCACTGGTATCGACTGACTATGAAAGACCAAAGCTGAAACTTGAATACGTATCTACCTACATACAATATTATTTAGATAAGCAGACTACGTTTCTCCTTCCCTTACATTTTGTGACATGCATTTTTTGGTGGAACCTTGTACATTTTTATTTGGCTTATCTTTAAAAAAATAGACATGCTTTACAGCATTTGATATTCCCCGTTCGATAACCCGGATTTACCATAAAACGTTGATGGCTGTGGCTGGCGGAAGGAAAGCGTCTCGTTTTTTCTCAGCATTTTACAACCCCGAATTGGGCCATACAGCAGAAGACTGAATGTGCCATGTGCTGCTCTGTGCTCGCTTCCACGGCTGGAATGCTGCGTGTTACAATAATCCCCACACAAACAACACAATAACGTCCATACGTAGATATACAATTTTTGGCACAACGACAGTGAGAGTGAACGGAGTTCTGTCAAGAAGAGAGTATAGAGTAAAAAAAGTGAACGACGATAAATAAATGGAGTGGGTGAAGTGGGGGAAAACATTGTTTGCTTTAATATTCTTCTTCTCCTGCTCGTTTTTCTCCAGAGGAAAAAAACACTCCGGATAAAGAGTGAAACGGAAGCGAAGTTTGGTGAGTGGATAAAATAAAATGAAATAAAAACATTTTTTCTCTGAGCAAGGAACAAAACAGAGTTGGACGCAGTTGGTCAGCACTTTGCGCTGAAATGAAATGAAACCATGTATGTTTAGATATTTTTCTCCAGAATCGACTCCAGTGCTGGACAAACTGGAGAAAAAGATGCAGGGGAAAGATTATCCTTTCTTGTTTGGTTTAGCCTAGTTTCAATTCTGCTGAAAGGAAAAAACTAAGTGGCTCCTGCTTGCTGGTCACATTCCACTTAGCTGACAATTGCCCAGGCCATTTCCGCTGTTTGCATTACGGCACCGTGTAAAAATAGATTCTTTGTGGCCGCAAAAACGCACACATTCCTTCCATACATATGTACACAAGATTACATCACATTTGCAGGAAAACCTTTTATTTACCTATTTTGTCCCACTGATAAAGTCGAAGCGACACGCAATGCAAAAAACCAGACCAAAAATTCGAGTTTTCCACTGGAATAATTTTTTTTACCCTGATTTTCAATAAGAGAGGAAAATGAGCGAATGAAAATTGAATGTAAACAAATTCCTTTTTATTTCTAATTAACAAAACCAAAAGGAAAACAAAGTTTGCACGGCAAAATACTTTTCTGCTTGTTTGCGGAGGGATTTTAGTTTCTGAGAAAAAAGTTTGCGATTTTAAGCCGCTTAATTGGAAAAGAAAGGAAACTTTTTTATTTACTTTTATCAGGTATAAAAAAGCTTTACGTTTCTCTTACTGCTGGAGAAAGTAATAAATAAATAAATATTTTCCAGCTATTTTTCGAATAAACAGAATAAATCCAAAGGTACATAATCGAGGCACTGCGAAACAGCAATAAAATAAAATACAGCGATCAGATCGCACATTTTAGATATGTTACACTGTTGGAATTTGTAATAATAGTAACAAACAGGAAACCAAGTTTGCGTTTGCGTTCTACAAAAAAATAAAAAATTTCCCCCACAGAAAACTTTTTTTCTTCAATTGGATTGAAAAAGTGAAATAAATGAGTTTTGCAGATTTCACTTTACAATGTGGAGGAATTTGTTTTTGTTTTGTTTGTAGCTAACCTTGAAGCAGACCATCCCGTTAGTGTTGGAGGCAAGGCTGGTGAAAGGGGGCATGAGGTTAGGCACCGTAAACGGAATAAACAGCATTTTGCCCTGGAACTCGACCTGCGCCGTGGTCGCCGCGCCCGCACTCTGATTCCAAGTCGTCTTGAAAACTATCTTGAGAGAAGCTACGACGCCGACTTTTCGAATTTTACTTCTTAATCTGATTAGACTCAATTGGATCGGTTGATTGATTAAATTAAACAAAGTTAATTAATTTTCTTAATGTTCCAGGGGTTTCGCTTCGGATGAAAAATTTCAAGTAGTAAAAATAGATTATCAATGGAACAGCTGATAGTATTTTCAAAATTTTCACTCGATCAAAACAATTTTTACACTGTTTTCGTTTTTCACAGAATTTTCAAACAAAATTCTTTGGAACAGCACCAGCACAAAGTAAAAATAATCTAACCGAAGAAAAACGGATTTTTGTTTAGCTGAATGGAAGTGAAGAGAGTGGAACTAAAAAACGTTCACGTCGTAGAATGAAACAGATTTCCCGGAAAAGAGAATGTTTCTGGGAAGGAAGAGCGTGGAGCTGTTTGAGGGCGAGAAATCGCCGTGAAAATGGAGTGAGTTTTGGCTGGAAACGTAGACAGACACAAATTTCCCCAGAAACGGAGAAATTCTTCCCTTTTTCCGGAGGCACAACGAATTCTAAAGCAGACTTTTCTGAGGGCTGCACCACCGTCAACAAACAACAACAACAACGAAACCTAATGAACAAATGACTGACTGAGTAGAAAGAAAAAAGGAAAATGTTTCCAGTTTTACTTTTCCACTTTATTCCAGAGAGTTTCTCTTTTCTGAGTCCCTTCCTTCAACCACCACCACCTTCATCAAAAAAGCTTAAGTAAGACTGAGCCAGAAAAATAGAGGATTTTCTACTTTTCCACCCTTCCACCAAATATTTCCAAAACCGTCTCGTTTTCTTTCCCTGGATGGATTCTCTACTTTTCTCGTCTTTTATCAACTTTTAACAACAACCAGCAAATAAAACCGTTCCTATCTGCTTAAAGTTTTCAGTTTCCACTTACTTTCACTCATTTATTCACACTTGTTTTTCTTTTCTCTAATTTTCTCTCCGCCACAATTTCAGAATGAAAATATGAACAAAAACGGAGAAAATATGAACAGATCCTTCCTACTAGTTTTGTCTAGACTCAATTGCTAAACTTTCACTTTTTTCCGACGGGCAGATCAGACAATTTTTTTGTCAGTGGAAATAATTAGTTATTGTTAATCGTAAATAATAATTAATTTTGCTAGTTACTAACTTGACTTTCACTTTTACTCAATGTGGAAAAATATGCCGGTTTATCAATAAATGAATGGAGGTAGTGTAGTTTTGAGGCCTTTGTTTTTGTTTACGGTCACAGTACAAAAATTATGAGTCAGCTGATTCTCATCAAGGTCGCGGCGCTCAGTTCGCTAACTCGATTTTTTAACAACGTCGCCTCTCCATTTTCTCTCTGTTTTCACTTTCTTTCTTGTGACTTAATTAAATCTCGGTGTGATGGAAGAAAATGATGTTTGAAGGTGAACTTTGGTCTCTCTCTTTGGTGAATGAAATGAAATGGTTTCCTTCCACTGACTGTGGTCAGCTCAGATCACCGCTTAATTGGAGAGTGGAGACGGTAACGAGAAGAGGAAGAGGACAGCTTGGAAAGTGAAGAAGATTCAATCAATTAAGAAGAGTCACGGTTCACAGAGTCTCGGTGTCGCCTAATGAAATTAGTACATAACTAATTACTGTTGCACATAATAATTATTTATAATTCTACACACGCGAATTTATAATTAATTAGGGTAAAGATGGGCAAGTGAGATAGGAGAGGAGACAGGAGAAAGATAAGAGAAATTTTTTCTTCTTCTCTGAGAGAGTTCGCGTTTCGTTTCGTACAGACTAAAGTAAGTAATGTACGTACTTTGAAGTAGGAGTGTTTGGCGAAGTAAGGAGGAAAGAGTAAAATGTTCGAATCGAATGAAATGGAGGCTCTAAAAGAAAAAAAGAAAGTCGGTGTTTCGTGTTCGGATGACACTGCTGTCCTTTTTGCACTGGGAACACCACAAACTTTCTCCTTTCTCGTGTTTCTCACTCCACTCTCAGTGAAACTCTCCGCACTCGTTTTCCTTTCTACTCGCTCGCTCACTCTTGTGTCCTGTCTCTTTCTCTTGTTGCGTTCCTCGCTGCTTTTCCCTCGGAAAAAAAGTCAGAGGGAACAACGTCAACCAACTCGAACTCACTCACTCACTCCTCTGTTAGGCGAAGAGAGAGAGAAAAGAGGAGCACCACCACATCCACATCCACCACCACCTCCACCATCCACCGAAAACAGCCTTCCACCACCTTCCTTTCATTCACTCCAAACACACACATCCAACACAAACTCTCTGCCGAACTCAGCTCCTACTCACTCCAGCAGCTCGAGCCTGAAAAAAGCCGACTGCGAATCACCACCACCACCGCTACTCCCAGCATACACATAAATACAGCTTTTTTCTCTCCAGCTCCACTTTACTCCACTACTTGGAATGCACCACCAAAAGCAACCACCACCGACTCAGTCACAACACACAGACACATACATACAACTCGTGTCGTTTTCAAGACTTACGTTCCAAACAAAACGCAACAAAATATCTAATTCTAACGAGCTACATTTACGTTTTCTCTAGCTGGGTCAACAAACCGTTTTTCCCCTTTTCCACTAAGAAATTTCATTTCCAGCCCTTTACTTACTTTCTTCTTCTGGACATCTCCAGGAAAAGGAAAAATATGGTAAAATGCTCTAAAAAAACGAAGCAACTACATTTTTACTAGTGCACAGTGAAAGTGCTCCATTCTCAACTTTCCTTTTTCTTTATTTTCTTTTTTCGCTTTCTCTTTTCCCTGGGTGCACTTCACACACTAAAATGTAAAATGCGAGCACGCCGAGAAGAAGAGTGAGTTGAAATAAGAAAAATGGAAATAAAAAAAGGTGTTTCTTTTACTTTCTTTTTTCTCCAAAAACATGTATTATATCATATCATGGCAAAGAAAAAGGACGGTGAAGAAAGAAAAGCAAAATAATCTCTCTTCTCCATGTTGCTACACTCTCTTCTATTATTTTTCTATCATCTATCTACTTACTACTACTACTACGTATGCAATTCCTGGAAAACTTTTCTATCTAAAACTCACAGGAGAAAAGGTTTTTGTATTGTATTCATCATCGCATCGCATGCAGCTCGTCATCATCATCAGCATGATCGTCATGAGCTTGTTTAAGCACACTAAGACTTCTCCAGCAGCCGAATTTTCTCCAGTCTTTTCACAATGCTCTCTTTCTCCACACATTAAACATTTACTTTTTATTCTGCTCCGCTGAAAAAAAGTGACTGCTGGAGTGTTGTATCGTTACATTGACTACATTACATTAGGTTAGGTTACGTTATGGCTTGTTCTGTGAAACGGCGCTTCTTTGTAGAAAGACGAAGGGAGCGTAGCATAATGCATTTGAGATGCTTCCACTTTTTTCTCTGTTTATATTATCCAGAGGAGCTGGAGCAGCAAAAGCTCCAGCAGCACATGCTCAACTCACTCTACTCTGCCGAGACAAAAATATACATAACATAACAGAACAGAGCAGAACATCCATCCACATTATCTTTTTTTCTTCTCCAGCCGAGCTGCCAGTGACTGGAGAAGAGACACCACTTTACTACTATGTAAGAAAGAGGAAGAAAAATTTGTAGAGTGGGCCTCAGCAACGAAAACTGAGTTTTGGGTAGTATTTTATTTCCTTTTTTTGAAAAGAAAATGCTGGAAGAAGAATATCTACCCATGCTGGAGAAGTGAATGAATGAATGAATAAAAAGCTCCGTGGAATGGACAAGAAGGCAGAAAAGCTGAAGTCTGAGAGTGCATTTGTGCCATTTACACAATCTTTCCTTTTCCTAAAAACACAATGTATTTAACCCTTCCACATTCCTTCAAACATTCTCTTACACACGAGAAAAGACTCGGAGAAAATTCTTGAACAGAGCCACTTATGGAAGTGGAACGTTTCCTTTTACTGTAACGTCACTTGCTCCACACTCGAGAGAAATGCATTTTTATTTTTTTCTCTTCTAGAAAAGTCAAAAATCGAGCAGCAAAATACACACTAACGAAACAAGCACTTTTCTTTGCTGAGAGCCCCAAAAATCATGTTGATGATCACGCTGAGTTGAGATGAGCAGACGATGGTCATGAATGGTCATCATGATGATGGCGATGGGCATGGTTCCACATCACATTTATTTTTCTCCAGAAATATGTGGAATAATGTGTGTTATGTAATAATGCGAGTGATCCACCCACCCCAGCACAGTGGCTATGAATGTATGTGGAGAAACACTGGAGAAAATGGATGTCCATAGCTGTTGCTGGATGCGGCCAACATTACATAAAATACATGAAGATGGTGATGCTGATGGTTTTGGCCATCATCAGAGAAAAAAAAATTGTCTCTAGGAAGGGTAAGGGGAGAGAAATAGTGGCTGGAGAAAGAGAGTCATAATGCTTTTTGGTAGAGGAGCATTTTATTCTTGTGAGAAAAGAGGAAGCTATAAAAAAATCGGACAGAGATGAGCCCGAGACGGAGGCGATGATGATACCAAAGATTTTCGAGCTCCTATTAACTTCCAAAATATTGTATCCCTGGAACATGTTATGTACTAGTATGTATGTTTTCTCCAGGAAAAAAGAGAGAATTATTTGGCGGAGAACATTTTTGATGTGATGTGGCCAGTGGCTGTGGCCCTGTTTGCCTCTGCCTCTCCATTTTTTATGACCACGGACTCAACATGAGAAGTTGAGCCAGACATTTTGTATCAGGGAGAGATTCAATGATGCCACCACTACACCACAGGAGAAAACTGACTTTTTGGAAGCTCACCCTTCTCCATTCCATTTCTCCAGCAGTGCTTTTTATAGACTTTTTTAGCTTTCCAAGAGACTCGGCTCGCCCTGCTGAGATGATGCGTGAGTCTGTCTACCACTACTACATACTCTGGATGTTGATGATGATGGGCAAGTTTTTACGACTTTTTGACGACATCATTATCAGAGATTAGCTTGAATATTGCAGCTGCTCAACCAAAGCCAATTTAATAAATCCAATCATTCCAACACAACTTTTCGCACTGGAGAAAAAGGGACCTCGGGACTCAGCTGAGGCTTTTCAGCTCTAAAACTGGACAACTCTAAAGCATGTATTAGGTAATGTTGTAGTTATGAAATGGATGAAAGTGGCGAGTGCCGTCATCCCATCATCCTCATGGATGAGCAGGACACACCAGGGAAAAAAGAAAGCTGCAATCAGAACAGACACACAGAGCACAATCCACAATGTCCTTGTAATGCCCGCTGGACACAATAAAAAAAACGTCATATTTTTGTTACGATATTTTTTCTGACCATGTCCAGAGAAAAAAAAAACCGAAAGAAGATTTTTATTATCCAGTCCAGTGACTCAGTGACTGACTCAAAGGAAAGTTTTTTGTTTAGAGTGAGAGAAAGTGGAAAATGAAAATTGTTGTGTTGCGATCGTTTTCTTTTCTCCAGTGGAATTACGGATATTTTGTCTGGGGATTTTGAGGTTACGAGAGGAGGAAATCAAGAAAATAATGATGATCAATAGCGACTTGCTGCTGTAATAGTGGAGACGTATTAAAAGCCATGGAGACATTTCCTGCTACAAGATGATACTAGTACACGGAGTGAAGTTAATGAGATGCCCATTATGGACACAAACAAGCTGCTGGAGAAGAGAAAACGTTGTAAGAAAAGAGATCAGCCGCCTTCTTTTATTTCTCTCCGTCAAAATGAAACTAGAAACTCGGGCTTGCTCTTGGAATCGAATTCCAACTTCTTTCTGTGAAAATGGAGACGGAGCTGGAACACGGAGGGTTTTTCCTTTCCAGATTCTCCAGTAGTCAGATTTATTATCCAGTTTGGAGGAGGATGATGATGATGATCAGATCATGATTGGATCATAATGAAAAATGACACTGTGCTCTCTGTTCCAGTATTAAATTTACTGGAGAAAAGGGAAATAAATAAAAAGACACCCCAAATATAAAGAGATTCTTTTTTTTTCACTGGAAATAAAAATCCAGCATGTTGTAAATAGACAGCATTCTCGAGAGATACACTTGATTCAATTTTTCGCTTGCTCTTTATTCCTAAATAAATATTTGATAGCGGTGAGCTGGAGAAAAAAAAAGTTTTGAACTTACACCTTTTTCAATTTCTCCGCGACTCCAGCCTTACTAAGAGGGTAGGGAAAAAGGACTCTGGAGAACTGAGAAAAGATGGAAGGCAATAGGTAGATGATTATCATCACATGTTTCTTCCATCAAGATGATCATGATCATATGTCTACAAATAAATAGTCTATCAATGCCTCACTCCATCCATCCGCCGCACCAGACTTTTCTCCAGCAAGAAGAAAGTCAGCCCCAGTCAAGTGAACTCTGACTCAGTGACTGGAGTTGAACCAATTCCTTCCTTGATCCATTTCTCTCCCTGTTCGCCTTGAAAGGAAAAGCAATTTGGAAATAATGTGAAACCTATATCTTTGTCAATCTCTTCTGGAGGAGATCTCTCCTGGAGAAAAAAACTTATTTCCAGTCTAATGGTGGAAACCACCTTGGAAATCAAAAGTAAACCATTATTATTATTATTATTGCCATTACCATTATAAAGCGAATATCTCTCTACCTACACAATAACACAATCTTGTATGTTATCGCTGGAAATTCCTGGAGAAAGAAAGTTGCTTTGCTTGCTCCTGTTGTGCCTTTTTGTTCCAGGAAAAGAGACGAGAGACACGCATCAATAAACTAAAACTGACTTACAAGAGTCAATATAACAAGTGATTTGGAGAAGCTCTGCAGTTGTTGCTCGCTGGAGTCACTCAACGAATCCACTGACTCCTGGAGAAATGCTGCCTCTTCCACTTCCAGCTTTTTCTCTCTCCCTAGACCAATATTTCTCCAGCAGAAGGAGAAACACAAAATGCCTTGTCTTTCCTCTCCAAAGCCTTATAATACCCAAACGCAACTTCAGAAGAAAAAAAAACATTTTTTTTTACAAAATGCTCTTTCTTGTCGACTTATTTTTTTTGTGTCTGTGGGCAGATTTGTCGAAAATAAAATTGTACAAAATGCACACGTTCATTGAGTGAGTCAGTCACTTACTCAGAATCTCCAGAGTTGCTCCAGCAACACTACGTGCTATGTTTAGATACAATCAGTGCAGTGGATTACCACCACATTTTTTGAAGAGTCATCAACTTTGAAATCAAAATTCACGTCCACGCTTTACGTCATTATTATGAATGAGCATTATTTTTGGAAAGTTAATGTGAAACTTGAAATCATGCTCGAAACCCGTTTTCACTCACAAAGTAGTGATTTCGGTTTTCTGCATATGCTGAAAATTTTCTCCAGCGGAGAAACTTGCTTATATCCATATTTAAGTAGCGGAGTCAGTTGGATTTCTCCGTGCGAGCAACAACAACAGCAAAGATAAGGGAAATGAGAGTCAGTCTTGAGAGAGTCGGCTTTTTTATATTTTTTCAAAAAATTCACTTTATTCTTCCAGTTTTCTCCAGCGAGTTGCATGCATCCATGCATGCGTTCTCATTCATTCAGAGAGTGACTGAGTCACTCAGTCATTCATTGGATTCGAGAATTGAGTGTATCTATGTATTTACACATTTTTCCCTTTTTGCCAACAAAAAAATCTCTCCAGCTCTTGCCTCACTCTACCCTGTCTCGAGCAATTTCCCATCGGGAAAAAGAAACTACAATCATCCATTTATTTTCTCCAGCAGCGGCAGCAGCAGCAGGATGTGAAACTCGCAACTCGCCTTTGCTATCTTTTTAAGCAAAAGTTGGCTGAGTGACTGAGTGCAACCACCACAGTCCATGATCTTCCTTGGGAGAGAGAAACCGCAGTAAAAAGTTATCAGCTTGAATGCAGTTGCTTTTTGCCTTTCCCCCATTTTCTTCTCTGGAGAAAAAAGTGAGTAAAGAATGAAATATTTTGTGTGTGCATTATGTACATAAATAGAGAGCGGAATTGTTGATGGTGGAGTGCGTTGCACTGCTCTCTGCAAATAAAACCCTCACCCACACACAGAGCACAACAGAGTGCATCGTGATCATCGCTGGAGAAAAAATACACTGGAGAGGTTTCATTGAATGAGTTCAATGTGTACATGGAGAATGGAGATGCTGTGGAAAAATATGGAATTTATTTCCTCTTTTCTTTCCTCCTCATCCATTCATTCATTGATGCATTCAGCCACAATATGGATTTCTGATACATTGCTGGCTGGAGACAAAAAAAAAGTGACTGGAGAATGAAAAGGTTTATTGAAAGATGTACATATGGAAAGCTTTCATGTTTCACTTTCTCTGTTTACTTCCGTAATGGAAGAGAAGGTTCGAGGCGATGGCACACGGAAATTCTATAACACAACACAGACACATGCTTCCAGCAGTATTTTTTTTCTCCAGAAAAAAAAATGTATTTGATATGAAAAATGTTTCTGAGTTGACACGAGGTAAGTAAGTGCGAGAAAGTAAACAAAGCGGAAATAATGCCTGGAGAATTTGAGGTGATGCTGGAGAAGGGAATGAAGGACTGGAGAAGAAGTCTGGAGAAAAAGATTCTGTTTGATTCATTCATTGATTTCCTTTCCAAAACTCGAGAAAGGCTGAAAGCTGGAAGACAATGGAGAAGAATGTCAAGCGTCGATCAATCTTTTTAATGAATACCCCACTACCAAAGACAGACACCCTCTGGAGATGAAAGTTTTAATCTGGAAAACGTTTCCGCTCCTCCGCAAAATAAATACATGAATGAATAAATAAGTCGAAGAAAGAGACAAAAAACTCGGAACAAGACCGCAACAAACAACAAGAAGAAAAACAAATTAATGGAAAGATAAGCCCCAAACTAATTCAATTTCATCTCTTCTCCAGTATTTTTCTTTTTTTCTTTGGAAACCATGTTCCATGGAACAGGAATATTGGAAGGAGAAAGTTAGCTCGTGGAGATTTTCCCGAGAAATTATCTTGCCCAAACACTTGATAATTACGTGATCACCATCATCATTATAAAGAGAGTCATGTTTGATTGGCGAGCGAGGACAAAACCGGGAAAAGCGTGGAGCAGAGAAAAAAATTGTTGCGGTGGCCGCGATGAATGCAGAGTGAGCGAGTTTCGAGCTGAGCCAGGAGGAGATTGATGCGGTAATAGAAAAGGGAAAGTTGGAGGAGAAAAGGTGAACGCCTCGATGAGTCTGAGTTTGTGAAACGAAGGGAGAAAAATGTGCGATGGAGCTGAGAAGTTAAGCCGTGTCTTGGAAATCGCTCTCTCTGTGCTCCGCCACCAGACCATCCAAGATTTTCTCCAGTTTTCTTCTCCAGCAACACACAGACAACACCTTGCTTCATTCACTCGCTCAGTCATTCATAATGCATTATGAAGCAGGGGCACAAGCAAAAGGCTTTTCTCCACCAGCCTATCTCCAATGTATCTCGTCAGTCTCATTGATTCTCCTCAGAAGCAAAGAAAGGCCATTTTCCAGAGTTCCAGCTCACCGTTCTCCAGGTTCCAGTAATACCGGCAGACACAGCGTAATAATAGCATTAAGCTGGAGAAAAGTAAACGGAAAGACGATGACGACGAGAGATGAGGATGACGAGACTTTCGTTTCCAGTTGTTTTGGAGGACCCGAGCGACGACAGGGATTTTCATAAAGCAAAAAATATTCTTCTCCAGCAGCGAATTTCTGGCTGAGAGTTGGAGCAAAGGAGCTCCGTGTGAAAAACGAATGCATGTTGCGTGTTGAGCTTCCACAAATCTTCTTTTTCTCTCTCGACTTTCGCTTCGATGACCAATTTTCATTCCAGCAACAAATGCTTGTTGAATAAAGAAGAGTGAAGGGAGAGCCGAGGAGTCTCGGAGAGAGAAAATCTCCAACTCTCCAACAACACCAAAACAAGAAAGACGAACAAACGAAGGAAACGAAGTGGATGAGAAAAATGGAAATGTTTTTTCTTCCTGCTCAGAGGTATATTTTATATACCTGTCTGCTTACTTACTTTACTCGCTTACTTCATCAATTTTCTCCAGCCACTTTCCCCAAGCTTGTATATGCATGGATGGCTGGATGGACGCTTGCATGCACTCTAATCAGTTTTTTTCTCTTTCTCTAGCAAAAAACGTGAGGCTTTAGTATTATGAAATTTTCTTTTTCTTTCACTCGTGAACGGCAGACTAGGGGAAAAATATTTTCGATGCGTTACTTTATTTCACGTTATAATCATCATGAAAATCTCTTCCATGGAAGATGGCGTGTTGCAAGTCCGTGATTTGTTGTGTTCCTCTTTATTTTTTTCGAACTGGAGAACACGCACTCATTTTATTCCTGGCAATTTTTCTTGAGCAATTCATCCAGAGAGAGAGAGTTTTCGAGTTATCTCATCTCATGCAATGCCATCCCCTGCCTCCAACACTGATTTTCTCCAGGTGAGGTGAGAGTGCGTGAAAAACGAGAATTGATGTGATCTGATGTTATCCAGTGCTCTGCTGGACTGGATCTTCACATCTCTCAACTTGTCGGTGGAGATTCTCCTCTCAGTTGAGATGAGCGAACGTGAAAGCCTTTTCATTTTTTTACTGGAGAAAAATATTGATGGAATGATTCTGGAGAAGTGAAACATTTTGGCCTTACACTCTGTCATGTCATGATTATCATCTGTTCAAAACTCCGCAGGTTCAAAACTTGACTTCAACTTCAGCTTCACGCTTTTTCTCACTTCACCCTTCAATCAACCCCATTTTCGGAGAGAAAAATGGCGATGAAGAGATAGATGCGATGAGATGAGATGAAACCACTCAAGAAATAAACCGTTTCTTGAAGAGCCTGATTCTACACAGAATTTGGTGGTAGCACTCACTCGAGCAGTGGGAATGAGTTGGAGACTGGGAGCTGGAATAAAGATGGAATTATGGAAACAAGAGCTTTTTCATTAGCCACCACATTTCAGTTTCGACAGACACGAACGATGAGAGGGAGAGAGACGTGAGACACTCAACAACAAGTGGTACAAGCAAATGGCTTATCCAACTTCGGATCATGAGAATTTTGTCATTATCATGTTTTTGTCTGGAGAAAACCAAACTTCTCCAGCAGTTAAGAGAAGGCGGATGCGGATGCAGATTTTGGCTCTTGGATCTGATTTTGTTTGTCATTTTAGCGATTTTCTTTTCCTTAAATAAAAAAAATGTTTTGAAAAGAAAAGAAAAATCCCCGTTTTTTTTCCTGGAGAAAAAAATAAAAAAAGCTGGAAAGAAATTGTGAAGTGAGAATCAGACAAGTGACAATTATTGACGTTCAAACTAGACTTTTTCTTGTTCTGTCTGCACACTTTTTTTCTCCAGTTTCTTTCCTCTTTTTATCCTTTTATCACACTTCTCCAGCAAGAGAAAAGAAAAAAAATTGTTGAGAAAGGAGACAAGTTGAAATCTTGTCTTTTGTGGTTTTTCTCTCTCCCCTCTCGTTAAGTCCACAGCCACCCAAAGAAATATATCTGGAGACTGTTTTATTTCCTGCTTTGGAGGAAAGGAAAACTTTTACTTGGACAAAGTTGCCTCGAAAGTTGCATCTTTCTCCAGAGGTACTCTGTACAAAAGAGTGTTGGCGATACATACGTATCCAGGATTGTGCTGTGTTGTGCTGGAGCTGGAGGTTCTTAAAGAGAATGAGAATAATGGAATAAAAAAGAAATTTTTTGTTGGGTGACACTGCTGGAGAAGACTGGCATGTTTACCGTTTATTATTACTACATGGATTGCCTGGAGAAAGTGTGAGTGACCCTCACGTCCGGCTGCCCTGCCACCGCCACCTTTTTCTGCAGAAGAGCACATTGACAAGAGTGAAAATAATATTTCCTGTTGGACGCAAGCGACGGGGAAATAAAACAAGAAGAAGAATGGTGCTCCATTTATTTCTCTCTGGTGAAAGTCAGAGGATATCATCGAGTGTAGCGAGCAGTGCACTGCCTGCTTTTGTCCAGAGGGACGTGCATGAGATTCTTTTCTCCATTGTGTTGACCTGGAGAAGAAAAGAAAGGGAAAGAAAAGGCACTTAAGACGAAGAAAGTCAGTGGACTGGAGACGCTGGATTCCTCCTTCCGTTTCCACAATAAGATTAATCTCCTTTCTCTGCGATGATTTCCAGGATGACGAAATCAATTGAGGAGATGTGTATTTTTATGTAGTCTCTTTCCACCGCTGCACAATTAATAAAGGGATATCTCTCTGTTGTGTATTTGTATGTATGCCGAGACGCGGCAGACCGGAGAAAACTCGAGCAGAAGGAGTCAACAATGACATGAGAGATAAGCTAAGTAAAGTTAATAGGGGAAGAGGGAAATAATGGAATCACACGAGAGAAACGGACTTGACTGAGAAAATCGATTGGATGCACTGCACAATACAAAATACTGGAACGGAGTGTAGAAAATGTGCGATCGTGATTGCTCGAATATTGCTGCCTCCAATTCCAGCTCGAATTGAATGCAATGGAATGGAGCACGCCTAGGGAGCTGACATGGAAAATGGAAACTATCAATCATGCGGATCAATGGATGGACGGATGGATGGATCACTGCACTTTCCCTCCACTTCTCCAGGGAGAAAGTTACAAACACTTTTTCTTCACTTTGGCTCCTGACTTTTGAAAACAAGAAAACAAGGGTCGTTGTCACATTTTAAAAAATTGCAACAACACAAAATTGCGGGTGGTCGTGCTCTTATTTTTGTCCAGGATGGATTCGATTTCTCCGGTAAAAGGAGAAACGTAGTTGTATGTACATAGAGCTGAGAAAATAATTAAATGTGGAGCAGAGAAAGTGACAAGTTGCCCTTTGCTTTGTTCTTGTGAGACAAAACGTAGCGATTTCTTCCCTGTCCAGACTGACACGTCCCTCGTTACCGTTACTGTTACCGTTACTGGACCACCACCACACACTTATTTCCAGACGCTGCTCCAGATAGTCAGGCTGGAGAAGAATTGAGGCGAGACCTAGATTCAGAGAAAAGCATAGATTGGCTGGAATTTCCAATTGTGCGATTTCCATTTCCATACAAAATAGTTGATTTCACATTTCTCAATTTTATTTTTTTAGTCGATCTGGTCAAACCCGGAGAAAAACTAATGGGCTCTTTTTGTCAACTCAACCACATCTCTGTGTATATGAAACAAGTGGAGGGATTTCAGTGAAGAAAATGCATGGAGTCACAGAACATGAAAATAATTCTACCTAAGCTCACTGCAAAGAAATTATTATTCTGGAGAGAAACACACGCGTTTCCTTTCATTCAGATGTTATTATTTCCAGAGAAAGAGAAAGTGGAAAAAGGGAGAAAAAAAAGGTGCTCGGTGCTCGCCACCCTTCCTTTTGATTCTCCTTAACGAGAAAATATCTATGCAGTTTAGTTTCCCATTAAACTTGTCCACTGATCTTTTTATTTTCTCCAGGTACGAAAACCAACAAAAAACCCACATTTCACTCGCTGTACCAAACTACATACATGACACTATGTACATTAACATTAACACAAATGGGGGGAGAAAAACTTGGAGCTGGTGGAATTCCAAAAGGTTTCTCCCAGTTTGTTGCTATTCGCTCCCTGCCCACATTTCGAACAAGGATTTACTTGAGAAATATCCAGTGGAGTGAAAATGCATAGTGCAGTCATAAATCCATCTCTACTGGAGAAAATGGCGGCGGCGAGAGAAACGCAGCATTTTCTGTGCGGACACAATGCGAGCGAGCCCATTAAATGCAATGCATACACACATACGTAGTACAGGATTATTTTGGAAAAGTTGGCCTTTCCTTCTTGTTTGTTTTTTCATCATTAGCCTCTTATTCTCCAGCTCTTCGCTACAAACACTGGAGAAAGGCAAAGGTCGCCCTTCACTTCAGCTCAGCTTCAACTTTTATTTTGTAGAGTTGCGTCAGGTTACTACGTCTGTGCTAGTATTTAACTTTGCTGTTAGGTACCAACATGCATCCAGCGAGACTCTGGAGTGTGTCCGGAATGGGAAATATTTTTTTCCTTTCTCCAGTCTTAAATTGATATGATCCCTGCCTTCTGATCCCACTAATAATGATGCTGCTCCTGTTTTTCTCCTGGATGAACTGAAACAAGGATTCTGTGCTCCTGCTTCACTTTTCTCCAGCAAGCTGGAAAAATAATTCTAATAATGAGGGTCACGATGAAACCCGGAACATTATTTTTTTCTGGAGAAATCTAAACCTAGGCTAAGCTCAGATAAGGAGCTACAACAGCAATAGGAACACGGAGAATCTCTCCTTATTGCTTTTTTTGTTGAACGGTGCCCTCGAGCTGTAAAATAATAATGGAAGATTTCCAGGAGGAAGCAGATCGTAATGGAAATCCAAAGTTTATCAGGAGGAGTGGAACACTGCTCTGGAAAATGTTTTCTGTTATGGGTACATATATGTGTTTAGCTCTGTTATTATTACAGTACAATGCTACAGCTCGACTTTTTTCTCCAGGCTCCGCACATGTCCGACTCCATGGAGCGTTAAACGTGAAGATAAGCAGTGGCAGTCATGGCAGCTGGATCATCATTCGGCACAGGATGGATTTATTTTTTCTCCAGAGAGAGAACTCAAACGACTCACTACTGGAGAAAAAAATGTTTTTCCAGGGAAGTCAAGTTTTTCTCCGGAGCTACATAGATGAAATAATGGGTAGTGAAATTAAAATGAGTAAATATTGAGCAAGATTGTTCACATAAATTTCGCGAGGAGGAGGGAGGAGAAAGCAGAGAGTCTCCCTTTAGTCTCTCTCCCCTCTTTTGTTTTTGTTGGCATGAGCATGACACATGATGATGACGGGAAGGTCTATAAAAGCCAGTGTAATTATCGCATGGAGCAGCAGCACCAAGGAGCTGGAGAAATTTCCTGCTGGATAAAAGTGGAAAGCCGGCAATGTTTATCTGTTTGCTGGATGCATCCAACAAGTTGATCTCGGAGTGGAGCAACGCAAGTGAAAACGATTACAGCGATTGTTATTACTATTATTATTAATATGAGTCTCGCCGGATTTTACCAACTTTGGCCGCACCAGACTTCGACTCCGCTCAGGAGAATTTCTCACAACACTCTGGATTGTGTGGCCATGGCGTGGCATCCTCTCGCACTCCATTACCAAGCCTGACTAATGCACAGGTACACAGCAATAAATAACCAGGAGAAAAGTGGAGGAAAAGCGAGAGAGTCAAGCAGAGTGGAGGCTACGTATCTCCTTTCTGTGTGCACCGCAGTCATTTTCCAGAGAGGAGAAAACACTACGATCATGATCATGATTATTTAATCGGAGTTTCCAGCGAGCAAGAAATTAATGTGCATCCCTCACATGACATTTGGAGGAGAGTCGTGGAGAAACTGGAGAAAAAAAATGTCATGTTGACTTGTTGTGTTCATTCATGTTCCCTGCGTCTCTTTCCACTATGTACATATTCAGATTCTAGGAGCCGAGTCTCTCCTCCAGCTCGTTTGTCCTCTCGTTGTTGTTGTCTTGTTTTCCCTTATCAATGGAGAGAGATCAGCGGGAGCAGAAGAGAATGAAACACAATCACAAACAAACAAGTGAAGTGAGGCAACAAAGAGAAAATGCAAAGTGACTGAGTGAGTGAATCAAGTTGAACAAGGAGAGTGTCTGTACATCACGTAACACATTTTATTCTAATTCTCCTTTCCTTTCACTTTAGAAAAGCTTTTTTTTTCTTATTCAACCATTTCCTCCATTTTCAACTCAAACTCAACTCGGCTAAACACAAAATCACTCTTTTTTATGCAACGAATGAATGAATGATTTATCCTTTTCTGTCTTGTCCTGTCTCTCCGGAAAATTGCGAGTGGAGAGGGAACCAGCACGCACCGAGAATTTTTATGCAAATTTTAGCGAGAGGACGATACTACTTAGCAAAAATCTGGTATCTCCGGTCTAATAGAAAATGAGATCAAAGTGGATGGAGCAACGGAGAAAGCTGCAATCATCAACATCAACATCAGCTGCATTTGCCAACAACAGAAATACCAGATATTAATTTTATTGTTACAAAAGGAGAAAAAATCTTTTTTACAGTTCGAGTAATTTTACCAGTCCATTTTTATTTTTACTTTTACAGTTTTATTTTGGGAAATGGAAGCAGGTTTATTTCTTTCTGCATGCATTTCCATCTTTGTTTACTACCCGCTTGGTTTTTGCTTTGTTCTGTTGGAAAATGGAAGCTTGGAGCTTCAGTGTCAGTGGACTGGGGAAAAAGATATATTTTGTTTAAATGCAGCAATTAATCTCATGAGCCGCTTGTCAGACGAAACCGGAAAAAGCCAGACGGGAAAAAAGGTTAGCTTTAACTCACTACTACGCAGAGCTCTTATGTAGATATGCAGCTGGATATTTACAACTTCGCCACTCACTCCACTCCACTTATTTTTTTTTGCTTTCCCTGGAGAAAAATGGAAGACGCGCGCTATTAATTGTGTGTTGTGTTTTTGTTATGCTGCGAGCAACAAAAAAAAACAAAGTGGAGAAGAAATAAATGGAATCCTTTTCTACATTCATTCATTCAGTCCAGTCTGCAAGTTCCCAGTCTGAGTCTCACAACATTAAGAAAAGCATTTGCTAATCATAATATTCCATGCACTGGAGGAATCCAAGTTTTAACCAAGTCTAGAAAAAATTAGCATAACAAAACCGGCGTTTTAGAGAACAAAAAAATTGAGAGTTGAAATGATGAAAAATGAAAATTGATTTCAAGCCTCATCGCCTGTCTAATGTGCACAGAGAGTTCAGATTGTGGAGCAGTTGGAGAGGTAGGGAGAATAATAAGTCTAGAATCTGGAAACTAAAGTGAGGCTGAAGGAATTAAATGACACGGTGATAATAAAGATGACGATGATGGAATGGAGTGACTTGGAATGAATAAACAGCAAGTGCTTTGCTCTCACTCCGCTCATCCTGACAGAGTGAGTGAAGAGCCTTGAAAATTTTTATTCTGTCAAAGCAGTGAAAGGAGGCGTGAGCCTGGAAAAAAAGCGCTGCTTCACTTTCACTCAACCCACTTTTTTCCACTAAAAGTCAGCTGAACGCTGAAGCTGAAGCTGCGACCACCGCCGCCGCTTTGTCACCAAAACCACATCATCACATCACACAGCGAAACAATAAAAAACGGGCTTTTAAAAATATTATGAGGCAAGAATGGAGCGACAAGAATTGAAATCGCACGCATTTCCTTTTGTGCTGGGAATAAAACGCTGAGAAACTCTTTGAGGGAAGACCATCCATCAGAAAGAAGCCACACACGAGGATGATGGGAAAGCGGAGAAAATGAGAGTGTGAAAATGATGGTTACATAAACGAACAAGAGGAAAGCGAAGCCACTTGAGCTTGCGAAGAGGCTGAAAAAAAAGTTTAGTGGAATCCATCCATCAATTTTTTTCACACTCAGATGAAAACAAATGATGCAGTGGTGGAGAAGGTGGATGAGGATGTGGCGGTCGCTTCTTCACTTTATTTTCTCCGCGCCGCAAAGTTCCAAAGTGAAAGTGGATCTCGGCAAAAAAATGAGCATTTTATGTACTAAAGTCGGCACTTTCATTCTTTTCAACGTGGGTGGCCTTTTCTCTCCTCTAATGGGCTTTAACGACCAAAGTCACTTCATCATTTTTTCTTTCATTTCGGCACAGATTTCATTTTCGTGTTGTTCATCTTGTCGTTGTTGTTGTCTTGAAAAAGCTTCCTGTCAAACACCATCTTTTTTACTTTCTCTCGCTTTCACTTCCACCTCCACCCAATGTAGGTGATGGAGATGGAGGTGAAAGCACAAAAGCGGAGAACGACTCTGTAATAATAATCTTTTTTTCTTTTCACCACACTGACATAGCAGAAGCAACAGTGGCGATAAGGAAAATAATATCTTTAAAGAATAATAATCCTTGGAAGTGAAAATTTTCGGGGAAAAGGGAAATATTATAAATTTTCGTCTTACGACACTCCCGAGATCATCGGGTGACGCGTTCAATGTAATACTACCTCACAACCACGGACAAACAAACTGCTACTAATGGAGTTCATAGACGATGCGTCATTTTTATGCCTTTTCATTTATTATTTAAAAAATGCTTCCCCAATCGCCCACCTCCACATCCACATCCACCTGACATTAAGATGAAGGAAGCGGAAAATAATGGAGCGGAACAAGCGGATAAATCGTGATTTCTGAGTCATTTAAAAGCACTCGCTTTTCTCTCGCTAAATAATTGAATTTTATATTGCCAATATTTTGCCACTCTCTCCCAAAGGTGCAACAATAATTGAGCAATATTTCTTCCGCAAAAAAAATGAACTCAACTAAAAACTCCATCCAACACAGTGTATAAACCTGTTGACACAACCAATTTTTCCTGATGGTGCTACATTATTAAAAATAATATTTTACAGCACGAAGTGAAAAAAACTTAATTCGGCTAAAATGAAGAGTTGCACGCTTTCAACTAAAATAATTAAGTAATAAGAGAAACAAGTTTCTCAAAAAAAGGTTTTTGTGTTCCCTTGAAGAAAACGTCGTTGGATTGTAGCTGTGAAAGCTGTTGGCAAGATGGTGAAAATTAGAAAGGAGAGACGCCCCTTTTTCCACTCCTCTCTTGTTCTATTCTTAGCCTGGAGAATTTAATTAAACGGAGGAAACAATGGGCACGAGCCATCGCGTCACATCAAAACAGTTGTTCACTCACAAAGAGAATAAAACACTTCCAAAAGACGACCAAACATTTATTCATCTTCATCTTCATTGTCAGCAGGAGATTGTGATCATGATTTTGGGAGACTGAGAAAAATGAGATGAAATAATGAAATGAAGTAAGTTGTCATTGGAGTGCTTAAGCCTGTTTACATCTAAAACGTCTAAATATTCCTACAAAATGTCATTTCGGTATTCATCGATTTGTTTGAGACGAAACTGGGCAATAATTTAGATAAATATTTCCTAACAGTGAAAGACACACGAAATTTAATTAAATTATCTGCAGCGAGAAAGAGAATGGCGAGAAATTGACATTTACCATTTAGCATGATGACGATGGTGGTGGTGGTGGAGTGAGGAAAAGCTTTGCTTTGGTTGCACAAAGAATAAAAGAAAAAAGGGAAAATTTCCCCAGAAAATGTCTCAAAGACATCACAAGTTTTCCTTGACTCGTTTTCGAGGTATGTATCTACCTAGCTCTGGACTGAGTTTTTGCATACGGAAAACTCTTTTCTTTCCGAGCAGCAAGCCGCTTTCTTGGAAGAGAGTGACGTGGGAAGAAGAAGTGCCGTGATCATCTCAACTGAAACTCAAACATTTTCCTTCTTCCTTTCATGTCCAAAGAAGAAAGTGGCTGAGAAGTAAAAAATAGAATAAAGCGAAACACGAGCAAAGTCTCAAGTGAGCGGATTCGAACTCGTTCCTGTTTAAAAAGAGAAGCTCCTCACTCACTCACTGAGAGAGTCGACGTCGACAATGGAAAAGAGGAAAAGGCAGAGAAAGAAATAAAAGGAATGTTTTTTATTCCATTTTCAGAGAGAAATTACGAGATGGTATCAAAGTCTTGTTTGCTAGTTAGTTAGTGGCTTTCCTTTTTCTCCTCTGGAAAGGAAAGTCTGGAAATTTCAAGTTGTGAACAAGTGAAGTGAGTGAGTGAGTGGAAGATGAGAAAAGCAACTTGTCTTGTCTCCCACTGAAATCAAACACGGAGCAGGCAGCACCCAACATCCTCCACGAACAACGCAAACAAACACAGGAAAGATGACGAGCCGAGATATCAGAGAAAAAAGGAAAGTGGCGCTTGTTTGCTTGCCTGCTTGCAAACAGGAAGTGAGACGACAAAATACTTGAGAAGAGCAGAGGAAAATGATAAGGAAGAGAAGAGGACGACGACGATGACAATAAAGCGATACTCATCTTTTTCCTCTCTCTCACAAAAAAAAACTTGAAAATGTTGAGATGAAAAAAAACTCTTTTCTGTCTCCCTCCAACATAATTCTCTTTTTCTCCCCGGTGAAATATTTTAATTACGCTTTTCTTGTCACAATTACCATTCAATTATCATTTCTCTTCTTTCTCAATCACACAGGCAAATTGAGCTGCCTGCAAAAAAACATCAGGTAAGTACATACAATTTCTGCACTTGATCAAATTTCGCCAAAAACTGCACTAGAGTCTCGAAAAGTCTCTAACATTTGGAAAGGGTTTTTGTATTCATTTCTTCATGGACACAGACAGAGTCACACACGCAGCCTCCACTGCGGACATTTTTATTTTCCGGGCACAACACAACAGCAGTGGTGTCATCGTTGCCCTCCAATTACCAAGTCAGCTCGCGTCGCCCTCTCGGTTCATCTTTTTCCTCTGAACCTTGCCTAGCTGCCTGAATCCACTATTTTTGTTTACGAAAGGAAAAAATCCACTGGAAGAATGGAGAAGACAGAATAAATATCTTGAGTTGACTCCTCGGACAGACTTTTTTATCGTGTGCGTGGCTTGAGAAAAAAATCATATTTTTTGTATTGTGCACACGGTCAATCAGCCTCTGCTCATGCATGCATCGATTCCATGGAACTACCACTACGTACTTCTAAGGATGTCCAAGGAAGCAATTCAATGGAGAAATGGAGAGAAAAATTTGACTGCAACCTCGAATTTCTTAAGCTATTTAGGGCCGTGTGTTGAAACAGGAGGACGTGATTTGATTCTCCTATTTCACATGACAATAAAAATATCACATCTTTTCTTATCACGAAAACCCACGTTCCAGCAATGTCATGTTGCCCCATTTTGAAACAATATTTTTCCCAAAAAACTCATGAGATTGATGAAAATTCAATTCCGATGCAATCTTCATTTTCGAAGCGATAAAGCAGCAAAAAGCCGAATTTCACTGGAATAGCAGCAGAGCAAAGAAAAAGCTACAAAAAAGAAAAAAATTCTTCATCACTTACTTTTCCGAAACAACTTCTTTTGTTCATGGCGGCGAGGGCAGCGGCTGCGGCATGATGCTCCCAGAATTCGATAAATGCGTATGGATCTCCACTTGGCTGAAAAAAATCGTCAAGTCAAAGTAATGATGTTAACACATACATACAACGTACCTTATACAAATGTAGAGACAATTTCTGTTCATGCAATAGAGATAGAATACTAAAAAAGAATGTGAAAGCGAGAAAGTGTAACATTTCATTCAAATGTATTCATTTCGAGTTTCGTCGGCAAAATTGGGAAGAGAAAGTGAAATAAAAATGCTGTTGGATGCGGTGTGAAGTGACTGAAGAAGCTGCACTCCCCAACCCAAAAACTCCGCAGACTGCAGCAAGAGAAAACGAGCGTCCCACATTTCGTATTCATAACGCACTCGAACAATTTACACAAGGAGCAGACAATAAAAAAGAAGACGCAAGATGCTGCTGCTGGTGCAAGTGGAACTTAAACTGGGGAAAGATCCTGCACTTTCCCTCTTATGAAATCAAAAAGACAACAAGACATGTCGACAAACGAGGAGACCAAACCTTGGTCGCAGCAGTGGTGATGACGATGACGATGACGATATTGTAATAATAATAATAATACTACAAAGTACGTCTTCTTTCCACACTCCCATCTTCATGATTCATCCGGCAGAGAGATATTCGAGATTGTAGAGAACGGCTGTTTCAGCCGGAGTCACAACACTTTCCCAAATCATCTTCCATTATTACACACATATTTTTTCTACATTCTCCAGAGAGGAAAAAACGAGAAGGGAGGAAGAGGATGCGATGCGGAAGCGCTGGAGAAGTGTACATAATTTCCAGAAGTAGTTTCCACAATACTAGTACATGGAACAACACATGCCTCCACCTCCTCCAAGGATATTTTATACTGAGTGTGTGAATTGTGTGACTGACTCTCAGTGAGATGCATTAGGAAAATTCTTTTTTTTTCTTTGAAAAAATTAGATGTCGGAGTTGACATGGTGAAAACGACAAAACGCTCCAACTCAAATCTGCATTGCGCCACAAAAATGATGGGGGAAGGAGATTTGGAACATGTAATATTGCAATATATGGCGATGCGATGCGTGGATATTTTTTCTATTTCAGTGACAACTTTTTATTTTCACTTCGCTCTCATTATATAACCCAGCATCGCCAAATGTTTCCATGGAAATGCTGATTCAGAGGAATCTGGGAACATCCTGCGGCATTCCCATCCCCAGAGAGAAAACCGCTGATGTTGATGTTGATGGTCACAGCCACTTGGAATTCTTTGTTATCAGTGCGGCCACACTTGGAAAGGTCCATGAAAAAAATTATAATAAAGGCATGGCAGCCGATTAAAGATGCAAGGAGGTGGCGATCGTGACGTGGCGAAAATCAAGATGACGACGACAAAGGCTAAAGGGATGACAATAATTTTCAAGTGTGACTCGAACTCATCGAGAGTGTGACCACATTACATTATTACTTTATTTATGACAATATTACCTAACGCTTTCCCCATTCCCACATTTCACTAGATTTCATGAGTTGAGGCAAGAGAGACACATGGGAAATGGCGATAATGATATTAGGCAGGATTTAAATATCGAGCAATATTACCCGCACGTGATATTATCATAATGACTCTCTCTCCAGTCTCTTCATGGTGCTGGTCAAAAATAAGAATAAAATGGAAATCGGAAACGGATTTTTCTTTTTTTGAAAAGAAGAAAATAAAAAAGTGAGAGTGGGAAAGAGAATGTGCATTTCCTTCCTACAATATTCCATATTACATAATATTACTGGAAGAGGATATAAAAGGAGAGAATCTTTTTCTTTTCTTTTTTATTTCTCCACAAAAGACATGATCGTTTTTTTCAGAGAAAAGTATGTAATATGGAAATTGGAAGGCTATTATATTATTATCGACAGACACCCAAAATATTCGAGGAGTCGTCCTCAGACTTGGAAAGGGAAAGAATGGAAATGAAATGGTTGGAAAGGGGTGAGCAAAATTGTCCAGTTGAGTTCAACTTGAAAACGAACCTTTTTTTTCTTCCTCTACAGATGGAATAAAAAAAGGGGGAAAGGAAAGATGTTTCTTTTCTTTCTCTGTTCGACTTGGGTTTTTTTATCGGTGTACCGATCACCTATAAATATTTCACAATCAGAAAGCTTTAAAAAAAGTTTCCTTTTGTAGCATAAAACGCACAAAATGTACATATGTACGTAACCCTTTTTGTGCTTGTTGGAATACAATATAAAATTGGAATGTTAACACGGCGAAAAAGAGGGAAAAGATAAAAAGGAAAAGCAGAGGGTTCACTCACTCAGTCACTCACATTTTCTTCGAGCACCAGCAAAAACCCACTTTTGCATATGAAATGGAGAAGTTTGGGAAGAAAAGTGGCGAAAAGAAAGAGATATCCATTGCGGAGCAATAAAAAGAGACAGAGAGCGCATACGAATGAGGCGTAAGAGCAACACACTTTCTCTCACAAGAAAGACCTTTTTTTTGGACTTGTCAACCCGAACTGTTCGGAAATTATACTCTATGTATGTACTTTTACACACCGATATTTCTTCGCAATACTTAATACTACAAATTTATTTTTTGGAGGTGGAGACGAGCCACTTCTTGTACAAGTGTGAATAAATTTCTCCTTTCTCTACCTTTTCTCGCCCCTTTTCCTTTCCTCAATGTTTTTCGAACCTTTTCCAATGTTTATGGCCTTCTCACTTTATTTGACTTGTAAAGGAGTGGGGAATAAAAAAATCTTTTTTTCTAAGTAACTAAAGTAAAGTGAGTTGGAGGGAGAAAAAAAAAGTATTGAGTGATGTGGATGTTTCACAATTCATGCTATCATGATATAAACACATACGTATTTGTACTCGACCCTCTTTTTTTTGTCGACAATTTTCTCCAGATGATCATCATCATGGCTCAGTCACTGCTGGAATAACAAAGTGGATATTTTCTGTTTTCTCTTACTTCCCGGAAGACAATCTGTTATTTTTTCTCTCCTTTTTAAGGCCAATAATAATATTTAGCATGGCGGGAAGGATCAAGTTCGAGTTGAAGTTGGAGTTGCAGAGGTTCCACAAGAAGGCGGATGTGGATGTGGATAAAGAAAATAAACATAAGCAAAAAAAGAAATGTGAGCATCCATATGAATGACATTAGAAAAAAAGATGCCGCTGCGCTCCCTGACACGACTCTGCTCCCTCATCATTTCATTCGCTCTGCTTCCTTTTTCTCTCTGAAAATAAACCCTTGGATTTTTTTATTATTTCAAGGAAGAGTCAACTTTCATATTTTCCAGAGAGAAAAAGTCACTTTTTTCTCCAGCTCTCTTCTGGCTGAACTCGACCCGCATCACATCAACATCAGAGGATGAGCGGCGTAGCATCAACTGGAATGAAATGTGAATGCACTGGAGAACGTTGCAAAGTCTAAATAAAGACACTGGAGAAAAAAGCTGATGATAATACGTCTTCATTTTCTGGAGAAGACGCAGCATCCTCTTTTCCCTTTCTCGCCATTTTCAATCCAATCAACACAATCATTCCACATGGTTTCCACTGGCCACCCATCATGCGACTGGAAAAGCTTTTTTCTCCACAAAATATCAAGCTACAACTGCCCACATGCAGCCGGCTTTCTATATTTTATTTAGAAGGAAACTTCCTGTCACACACTTCAGCACACACACAAAAGAAAAAGCTGGACAAATTTCTTGTGTGGACAACTGCAACTCGAGAATGTATTGCATTACTGATGCCATGATGCTATGTAAACAGAAACGTTGTAGTGTCTCCTGGAGAAAAAAAATGTGCTGGAAACTGGAGAAAATGGAGAATGTGTGTTTCTCGGCGGACACGGAACACTTTTTGGTTGTTAGCAGGACAATAATCGGGATTTGTTTCATTCCCAGCTCTAATTTAAAATTAGTCATTAATTTTTTTCTTCCGCTAGACACATACTGGAGAAAGTGAGAGTGAGACATTACTCCGCTTCTCCAGAGTATTATTACCGCGGCTGGAATGGTTATTACGGCGCTGCTGCTCTAGTCACTGGAAATTGTGACAGTGTAGAGCAAAAGGTTCTTTTTGTTGAGTAAGAGCGAGCAAGAAAATAAATAAAAGATGTGCTCAGTGCACTCCCAAATTTCCAAGCCCCATCCGTTCCCAGCTCATGAAGCACGATCTCCAGTCTCCTCTTTCTTACGTAATCTTTTGTTACGTATCCACCTTATCCAGTTTCATGCACACTACGAGCAGAGAGACTCGAGTGATGCAACTTCTCCTCAGCCTCACTCTCCCAAACCAAATTCATCTACGTACTCATCTTATCTAATGTAACGTAGCATAATAACAACCAGAAACAAAATATTTTGTATCGTACACACACACCAGCTCTGGAGAAAACACTCTGGAGAAAACTGGAGAAGAAAAAACCAAGCAGCCTTTCAAATTTTTTTTCTGTCTGCAATACTCTGCCACTTCCAGTCTAGCTCATGATTAGCCTGATTCAGTGGAGAAAGCGTTAGCCGCTGCATTGCATTGAAAAAAGTAAAACAGTTTTTCTCCAGAAAGAATCAAAACCAAGTTCACTTTGCTTCACTTCACATTACTTTTTTTTCTCTTTCTGGAAAAATAATATATTACAATGCAAGCTGGAAATGAAGCGGAGACGGAAAGAAAAACGAGAGGGAGAGAAATTGTGTAGAAATGGAGTGTGTGTGTCTGCACATGCATTCGCATTGTTATTTGTATTGAATGGAGCTGGAGACTGGAGAAACGGAGACTCCATTTTAAAGCAAGAAAAACGAAACCACGAATATCCATAAATACGACGACGAGGACTCTGCACGTCCACATCCACATCCACATACACGTCCCTATTTCCAGCCAGTCACTCTGAATAATTTGTGGAGAAGGAGAGAATCTCCTTCTTTTCTTTTCTTTTTTCTTTCCAAGAAGAGAAGGAAAAAGGTTCCATTGGCTCTGGCTGGAAAGATACATACTGATACTTGTGGAGAAAAGGAGGAAATGACTGGTTATACATCATGCAAAACCTAATGCTTTCTTTCCGTAATTTCCAGTCCTCTTCTCCATTTCCACTTTTCCAGCAACGTTTTTTCTCTCCCTGGAAAAAATAAAATGTGATGGTCTCCACTTAATGTAAAGTAACAAAGTAACATAGTAAATATGTGTTAAGTTACACCGTTATCTTCTATGTAGTAAATACATGGACTTTCTCCATTTTGCTTTAAAAAAAGCACTGGAGAAAAAACTGGAGAATATTTTTTTTTGCCTGGAAGATGAATGAGTTGAGTGGAGTTGGTGCAGTGTAAACCCATGCAACCCAACATTGATCATCGTCACAAGAATCACGATGGGAGTGATGATGATTCGCCCCGTTACGAACAGCGAGTTTTCCTGGAGAACCCTGGAGAAAATGAGCGTAACACCGAAATGAAATAAAACGCCGGGCACCTGCCTGCCTGTACGGAAAAGGAAGTGAAACTGCCTAAGTTCATGGACTCAGAGGAGAAACGTTTTCTTACATTTATTAGAATCGTGATTCTCCACTGAGAATTTCTTTCTTTTGGTTAATTATTTTTTTAGAAAATTAAGTGGGAACGTACGTGATATGATGTAATGTGATATAACACGAAGAGGAAAGTGAATCTTATGCGAGCTCTGAGGAGAATTTTATTTTAATTTTTTTATTGTAAAATTGGCACGGTACCCCTCTCGACTTATTTCCACTTGGTTCATTTCATTTTGTAGGAAGACAAATTACTTTTTTCAACAAAACCAAATATTATCAAAAAATATACAAAGACAACAAAAATTAAGTAATTAACAATAATAACATTTAATCATAATTATATTTAAGTATTGAGTAGCAACGATTAGAATTAAAATTACTGAGGCTGAGAAAGGAGGAAATTAAAATGAGGACAAGAAATTGTTCAGATTTCCACTTTTTTCCAGGAAATCCCACAAATTATTTTGTTGCCATTATTAATTGCATTGGAAGGCGGCATTGCATTAATTAATTAACTTTGATTTGCTGAAGCACAATTAGTGAGACGATCACTTTTCAGTTGATCACATTCTTGAGCGATGCGTGTCCGAGAAATAAAAAATAAAAACTTGCATTCATCCAAAAATATAAAAATATAACAAACAATTAAATTTGCGAGTCATGAGAGAGATAATTAAATAATTAATTAACTCTGCAGAGATAATTAGAGAGAGAAAAACTGAGAGATTTGTCTTAAAATCTAGTATTGCAACAGTTTATGTAATTGTAGCAGCTATAGCGTAGGTAAATTACATTACGTACGTGTTTAACTAACTAATTATAATTATTAATTACAGTTAGTTGATTGTTTAATAGAGATGATTTACTATCGTTTGTGAAGTCTTATGAAAAAAATTGGTTCAATCAAAACCCCCACAAAAATTTTCTCCAGTAGTAGGAAGAAAAATTCTCTTTTTTCTCCCGTTTTTTCCTTAAAAAATCTCCTTTCTTTGACTGAGCTCTGAGGAAAAAAATATTTTTTATCTATGATTAAATCAAAAACTTCTCATGGATTTCAATATGTCAACCCCTCTGACGACCTACACCTAAAAAAATTATTTTAACTAGTTCAAATTGTACACGAGGCAAGCAATACGTAGTGTGTACGAATACGCTGGATATTTTTTCACTGGAGAAAAAAAAAGTTCACCGGGACGGGGAAAAAGATTTTTAAGTGTTTTTTAAGCGTCTGTCTGAAAAAAAAGTTTGTAAAAAATCCTCCGTCTTTTCGCCTTCGTTTTGTCTTTTGTCATTTTGTGTCGTGTGATTAAGACCTAAATAATAATTAGGAAAGAAATGATAATAAATTAGTTCGCTTGACTCATTATTTTTGGAATTTGAGAAGGGAAATAATAAAAAAATAATTAGATAATTAGATAATTAATTAGTTTAATGCAGCAGCCGCAGCGGCAATCGATGCTCTGCTCATGAGAAACTTGGAAGACTTTTTCCCGAATGGCTTCTCGTCTTTTGGAGCGGACGAGAGAATTGAGGACGACGCGGCGGAAGACGAAGAGCTGGAGGAGGAGGAACTCGTCGACGACGACGAAGAGGAGACGACGGAGGTGGACTCCGACTTCCGACTGCTCTTCGTGTTCGTGGGAACAGAGTCGCCCCCGCTGCTACTGCTGGTGTTCGAGGGAACGCCTCCTTCCACTGGAACGCCAGTCTTCGACTCCGGGGTCGGCACCGGACTGTTCAGCTCTGGAGACTTTCCAGACTTCTCCTCCACGCGGAACCACTGACTCTCACCGTACGTGACGGGCTCAGCGACGCCCATTCCGGACTCCGTCACCTCACCCAGGTCCTTCCCGGAACCTTTCTTCAGAGAGAAGTGTCTTCGTCTTGGAAACAATTTGCGTCTTCGGATGACTCCAACCCGGGTCGTTTCTCCTTCGCGGCCGCCATCCTCCATCTCGCTGTCATTAGCCTCATCCTTTCCGCTTTTCAGATGCTGCGCATTTCTCGAGGGGTGTGGTGGGCGCGTCTCGTCTTTATGCTCGCCCCCTGTGCCTTTCTCTGGCCGCTTGCGACGAAAGTCCTTCCGCTTGCTCTTGAAGAGAATGGTGGTTCCATCATGGGCGTTCTCATGGTCCTTGGCGCGGTGGTGAATGAGCATGGGGCCGCTGTCCGTTTTGCTACTGTAGCGAACGTTCTTGCCTGGAATGTTCGTGTCCACGGCGTCGTCGTCATCGCTCCAGGCCTTGATCACTGGAATGTCCAGTGACCCGGCGCCGCCCGATTTCGACATGTTGTGGTGTGACGGAGTGATCAACGCTGGTTTGTAGGTCGTCACTTGAGGAATCTTCTCATCGACAGGCGGCGCGGAAGCGACGTGGCTTAGGAAGTTCTTCTTGGCAATGTCTGCAATCTTCGCCTTGAGGTGGTGCTTTCCGGGCTTTTCCTGGTTCTGACCTCCGAATCTCCCGTGAATCGGCTTCTTGCCTCCGCGGGCTGGTTTCTCAGACGAGCTCTCCACCTTCGCGTCATGCTTCCCCGGCCTGATTTTACTCCAGGGTTTTGGAGTCGAGCTGGAAGAGGCGGGCGCCTCTTCCGTTTTGTTCTTCGGACTGGGAACCACGTTCAGTTGAACGTTCGACTGTGACTGCGACTCAACATCTGCGTCCATCGCGTCCGCTCTGGAGGTGCCTGGAGGCGCCGCGCCGGAAGTCTGTCCAAATGCGTCGTCAAATGGTTTAAAAAAATCGTCAAAAAAGTTGCCTGGAGGGTGAATATCTGGAGAGTGATGGACATGTGGTTTCGAGAAAGGGTGTCTTGCCTGGTGTGCTGGCGACGCAAGCGTTGGGCCCGGTGGCGAGGTGGATGGCAGATTATTCATGTCCACGTACTGGGCTGGAATCTGCTCGAACTCTAGACTCTGGCTGGTTCCAATCGGGTCGATGGACATCGGCTGAGGGTGCTGAGGTGGCAGAGGTTTCCTCATGTGGGGCGGTGGTCCCCTTCCGCCAGGAAGGCGCCCGCGACCCGGGTGACGAGGCCCGTGGATGACTGGAACGTGTCTGGGAGGCGGCAGAGAAGATGGCACTGGAGGAAGCCCCACTGGCGTCGGGCCCGTTGGCGGAGATGGAGATGGAGGGCCGTGGTAAACCGGACCCTGCTGAGGTCCATGTCCCGGCTGACGCATCAGTTTCCCACCAAACAGCTGAGGCTCGCCGATTTCGTAGCTATTGGAAGTCTGCGGCGCGCTGTCTCCCACCTCAAACGACTGCGGAGCTCGCGGTCCATTTGGAGAGTTCAGGTTCAGAAACTGCGGTTGCTGCGGTGGTCCCGTTGGAATGCCATATGGATGTTGAGTGGGGAAGGCGTACGGGTTCAGAGAGTTGGGATGCTGAGGCTTCCCTCCACCGGGTGGAAGATTCGCCCGCATCGGTTTCCTCCTTGGAATAGGAGCCCTTGGGAAAACAGGCCCGTGCTCAGAAAAGGCGGTCAACTGATGAGTTTGAGGCCCTGACGGTGCCACATGGAGGGGACTTGGAGGGAGGGGGTGCTGAGGTGGCAGATGACCATGATGCTGCTGTTGTTGCTGTGGCTGATGTTGTGGTATCTGAGGTGATGGTTGCCGTGGGAACGGAGGATTGTTATGTGGTATTGGGGCAGGGTAATCTTCGAGTGGAGGGAAGTGCTGGGTGGTTGGTCGGAGGAAGCTGGGACGGTGGTTCACCTGGGGAGGTGTCGGAGGTTGATGCTGGATCTGGGGTTGTGTCTCGTGAGATAACGGCTGGATTCGCTGAATGTCATGGTGAATCACCTGAGGCTTTGCGTTCGGCATCGTGATGAACGACACGGGGTTATCTCCGGTGACCTTGGAGGGATCGGGGTTGAAGCCTGGGGGGAAGAAGAATTCGTCTGAGAAGAGGGGGTGATTAGCATCCAGTCCGAGAGGGCCAGGAGCTGGAGTCTGGTCGTTTTGGTCGTTGTTGTTGTGATCTTGGATGGCTGGACGAAATCGAGACTTGTGCGAGTCGCGTGGGGGCAGCGTCGGATGTGCCTGCGGCCTTTCCGGTTCCGAGTGACTGATGGAAGGCGGTGTGCGCTCGTGGTCTTCGTTATGCTTTTGGTGTGGTCTCGGACGTCTGCGTCGGAGATGCGGTCGGATTGTAAACGGTTGTTCCTTGTGAGACTGTCCATGGTCTCCCGGTGAATTTTCTACCGAGTTGCTCACTGGCGAGTGGTGGTTGCCGCGAAGCGATCCCGGCAAACGGCCAAACGGTCTTATTTTCGGAGGAGGGGATGGCGATGGGTGGGATGGTTGCTCATTTGAGTCAGGACGGGGTATGTTCGGAGTGGGAAAGTCTCTGATGAAATCTGGATCTGGAGGAGGAAACGGCAGCGTCGGGAAGTTGCTCAGCTCTTCGGAAATCGGCCCTTTAATGTCAGCTCCGCCGATGCCCGGTGCGGGTCCCTGCTCTTGTCCCGGCGACTCTGGCGAGTTTGGAGACTCAGTGGAGAGATTGTTATCCGGTGGTGGGTGGACTGGAGGCTGCTTCCGAAAAATTGGACGTTGTCTTTGGTTATGACCACCGTGGTGTGGTGCAGGGGTCGACTCTGACTTCACCCCGGGAAATGGCGGGAATTTGGTGGGAGGGCTCCTGGGACTGTCGGAAGGTCCGTTATCCTGATTGCTGTCCTCACTCTCTTGGTTCGACTGGAAAGGATTTGGGCGGCGCAGTCGGGTGCGAATTCGAACGCGACCTCGTGCATTGTTCAGCTTGCTCTTTAGACTCTCACCTCCTGGCGGTCCCCGTTCATCTGAGGACTGCGATGCCTCTTTCTGTGGTCCCTCACCGTCCTGCCCCTCAATGTCCCTCAGCAGATCTCCTAGCTGCTTACTGTTGTCGTTCTCATTCTCATTGTTGTTATTGTTGTTGTTATCCGAGTTCTTGTTATTGTTCAGTCGGTTGACCCTCGTCGCCTTGAACTTTGGGAGTATGCTGGGACCCAGATTTTCCGGACTCTCTTCGCTCCCTCCATTGTGAGATGGAGCGGGATGCGATGATCCGCCAGAGGGCAGCTTTTGTCTTCCTCCAAACTTTGGCTTTTTAATCACCAAGTTTTCCTCGCTCTGGCTCGTCTCGAAGCCCTGCTCGCGATTGTTCTGTGTCCACGAGTTGTCAGTGAAGAGCGAGTTGGGAAGTCTCACAGCATCCCCAAGTTCTGGCGGAAGTGGCACCAAAACTTCCTGAGAGCCTAGAGGCGCCTGCTGTGGAAACTGCTGCGGGCCGAAGTTATAAGGGCCGCCACCTTGCATATTCCCGGGATGGTGCTGAGGTTTCATGTGCATAATGTTCTCTCTGAATAAAGTGTTTGTGTTCAGATTGTGGAAGTTGACGTTTCCGTTGTGACCGGGGCCGCCACCTGCGTTGGGATGGAACTGAGGATACATGTCTCTTGGAGTGGTGGAGCTCTGAGGTGGCAGACTAGAAAAGTCCTGGTGGTTCAGAGGAGACGACGACGGAATCGGTTGGAACATCAAATTCCTCACAGGTTGCCGAAGTGGAGGCGCCTGTGACGAGTGGGGCATTGGAGGACCCCGATGTAGATGAGGACCGTGCATAGGAAAGTCGAGAAAGTGACCCTCGCCTGACCCACCTCCGCCCGGTGCGCTTCCAGCAGTTGCCTGCGTGGGTCCCACTCTGATGCCGTAGTTGGGAATCTGTGGAGGATCCGGGATATTTGGAAATCCTTCAATGTGGTCAGGTGGTCCACCAGTGAACTCGGTTGATCCACCGGGTGGCCCCGTTGGTCCACCTTCGAAGTCTGGGAACGCTGGCAAGTGGTTATCTTGGAGCTGGGGGAAATCCGACATTTGTAGTCCAGCAGGCTGAACCTGCGAGTGGGGCCCGCGAGGATATGCGTTTTGAAATGGCTTCGCAATCGGCTTCCAGCCTTTGTAAGTCGATCCCAGCAAACCAGAGGTGTCGCCATATGCAGCCGTTGTTTGTTGCAGAATCGGCTGCATCGATGGATGATAACCCCCGGTGGAGGTGGGCAGTTCAGAGACGGGGTCATTGTTTCCAAATGGAATTTCTGGATCCTGTGGGAAGTGGAAGTGAGGAGGCGGCGGATTCGGGTGGAAATTCAAGTTCATGTTCGGTCTCGCCTGTCTCACAGGAAGGGCTTCAGGGCCTGAGTGTCCTTCCCCTGGAAATCCAAATCCCGTCGGTTTTCCATTCACATTCATCACCGAAGCAGGAGCGTTGTTATGATTGCCGTTGTGATTGTTTTGAATTTGGTGGGGTTGGAGACGGGGCAGTTGAGCTCCGGAAACTGACTGTGCCGGAGGATGTCTTCCTTGATGGGGGTGGTGGTGGGGGTGATGATGATGATGATGCTGATGAGGTCCATGGTGGTGATGGTGGGCGGGGTGGCTCATGGGGTGGTGGTTGTGGTTGTGATTATGCGGGTGGTGATGATGGTGGGGTCCACGGGGATGGTGGTGGTGATGATGGGGCGGGTGGGCATGGGGATGATGGTGGTGGTGGTGGTGATTGTGAGGTCTGCTCATCGGTCCTCTTCCAAAGCCACTCAGCAGGGGAATGTGCAGTCTCGGCTTGTAACTTCTCGGGGGCGGTTTGTTAGCGGGAGCCCCGCTTCCAGTGGGGTGGTTCGATGGCTGCGGGATGGGCACCAGGTTTGGATGCGGGTGTGTGGCATAGTGACGCGGAGGTCTGGGACGCGGCGCCATTCTCTGCAGCCGCAGAGGATGGCGGTGAGGAGGGTGTGGGCGGTGGGCACTGCCCACGTCCCATAATGCACCTCCAGCGACAAGCAAGATCTGACATGATGAGCAATGAAAAATGGGAGGAAAATAAAATAAAAACAAAACGAAAAGTTCAGCTTCGCACAACAAAAATAATCCACCCAAAATCTTAATGTGGCTCAACTCGCCCCAAAAACATTTCGCATAATTTCAGTGTCAATAAAAATAATTTGTTTGTAGCTCTTCATGCCTAACTCGCAAAACTTCGCAACTCATCAATATTATTATCTACAATTCGTTACTTTGTTGTGACATGACGTGATGAAGTTTAGTTAGCGAGAAAAACAAAAATGGGTAAAAAGCTTCAATTAAAAGTGTGCAAAATTCCCCGAGGGTAAAAACTTAGGGATTTTGCTCAATTTGAGTAGAATTGTGAGTTGCGAGTGTTTTGCGTCGTGTGCAATCATTTTTGGGTAGGGAGACCACAAAATGAAGGAATGACGCTGTAAACACGGTTTACGTTTCATTTTCGTTACCACAAACGAGCTACTTTTTCGAAGATTACTGCCTTTTATTACCAACATCTTTCACAAAGCAAAGTAAGCAAAGTAATCACATTTATTCGGCTTGCGATGACTCAGCAAAAAATAGAGAAGAAAACCGAATAACAAAAAACAAAGAGAATTTTTTTCTTGCTTTTTTCACTTTTCATTATTTATTTTTTCAAAACGAAAATGAAAACTGGGCTAAATTCTTGTCAAAGAATGTCACAACGGTATTAAATTTAATGGGCCGAGTTGAACCTTTGGGATTTTGAATAATTTCAAGATTGAATTGTGATAATTAATTTGTAAATTTTGTCGTGTCCGCACTCACCAATATCAACTTATGCATGCTTCCTTTTGAGTCTTGTCTCTCTCTCTCTCTAAGCGACTTTTAATCCGACGTGAGGAATTTTTCCCGTCCACAAAATTCTCATTTGAACAATTTATTTGTGAATCCAAAACTAATACACATACAGGAAGTGATAGTAATTGGAGAAAATTCAAAAAAAAATCCCAACTTTTTTCACAATTAATTCAAAGTAATTAATAATCCTTTTATAACTTTTCCCGTAAAATTATTTTTCACTGAATAATTTTTATTCCACTAAGAAATTGTAAATCGGCTTAAAATATTTGACACAAGTGAGTTGAGTCAGAAGTCACGTCACATTTCTCACGTTAATAATTCAATTAAATTTGAGTAATTAAAATGTTATGGGGTTTGTCAGTGACACTTGGGTAAAAACTGAGGCGCTACCCGGCTTTGAGTTGGGCGCACATTGGAACAAGCACGATTCGAGAATTTCGGTGTGACCAGAAGAGGGTTTCTCATTCTTTCCAATTTCACTACATTCTTGATTGCACAGTTAAACTAAACTATCGAGCTATATTAACTGGCGGCTCGTTCCGAAAGGACGGTTTCCGATTCCGCCGTTTAACAGAGAATGAAACTGAGAATTGACAGTTGACTGGTCAGTGCGAGGTGCCTCACTCAACAGCTCCCTCCCGCACACAAACTCAAATAATCCCTTTCCTCTCTGGGGTAGGGTTTTTCACTCAGATTTTTTTAGCAGCAAAACTGAGACACATCGAGTTAACTAGTAAAATAGTCTTAGCACTTGAATCGAGAGAGGACCTAACTTTTGTGCGTCTGGTGTAGATCCCAACGCCACACTAACTAAATCCTACTTCAAACCCATTTCAGCTCTTTCCCCAAATCTCAAGACAAAAAAGGCACCTGCAGGCACAGAGGCATCGAATGCAGTTGCAGTAAATACGAACCATTCACAATTCTTCATCCCTTCCAACTCATCCCTTAGCAAACAGAACGTTCTCACTTTGTATCCTACCCTTAAATCATTCATTCCCTTCCACACTCTTCATTCATCGCATTCTCGAGCATTGCTTCGTACACCTTCATTCATTTCGACATTCTCTTTCTCCCATTTCGCACACGAAAAAAAGTGGATCAAATTCATGATCACGAGATTTTTCATGAGATAGCACTCACAGCAGTATGAGAAATGAAAGACGTGTGCAAAGCAAAGCAAAACTTTTGTAGATATTCAAATTGTTGCGGTGCGGTGGCGGCCCTCGCGTTCTTGCTCGCAGTTTTGCAGTCACTTACATACAAAAAGATATCGCGAATCGGTGGTAATTTTAGTATCATCGTTTCATCGCATAATAAATGCTTGCATCAGGTGGTTTGCACGGTGGCAGTGGTGATGGTGGTAGAAATGGTAAGAATGCAAGAAAAACGGATATGCCCATTTCTACAATCATAATGCAACCGAAAGCAGCAAAGAAGAAATTCTTCTGTGGGCAGTCAACGAAACGATCATAATCCAAAACCATTGCAATTTTTATCAGCGAACGTTTTCAATTATCATCGTTTGCGTTGACTCCCCTTTTTCGTTGAAGGCGGTGAAATGCGAGTAGGTAAATTTATTAAGTTTGACCATAAGCAACATGGTCAGAGTTTCGGTTGGGTTGAAGTAAGTACAGAAAATGGGGCTGGCAGAAGCGGAGTGAATTGAGAGAATGATGAATGACTGAATGCAGGGCTTCTCTAATTTAGATATTTCAGCGATTGCTCTTATTCATGTAATGCAAAATGCAATAATTGTGCGCACACAAAGTGGCCACTGAGTCGAATGCTAGTTCCTATGATGATGAAGATGCAGAGATGAAATAAAATGTTGAGGAATGAGTTTGCAAAAATGCGAATCAATGGATGCAATTGATTTGAATCGAGATGAATTGGGATGGAGGAGGAAGAAAAAAGAGGCAGAAGAAAAGATGCACTTTTCTTACAGTTTGCCTACTTTGTTCAATCTATTACAAAGTAGTGTAATGAAATGTAATGTAAAGTAAGAGTGAATCATTCAACAATTTTTTCTCTTGTTGCATCTTCTTGTAATTGTAACAAAATGGTGTTTTAGATTCGTGCATGCTGACTGACTGAACTTCTTACGATATTTAGAATAATGCACTGTACCTCATGAAATCGAATCGTTTTCATTGCAACACTCAAATTAATCCCAATTACTTAGTCTGGCTAGAAAAATGGAAAAATCTAGTTTTTCTAGACTAGCGCAAATTGCAATGAATTCAATTGTCTCGTCTCATTCACCTAAATACAACTAAATTGAGTAGTTAATCAAGATGCCAAAATCACACCGGATGTTCCTTATAATCAACACCTTCTCGATTAACTTTCCGAATGGACTTAAATGGAGTTTGCTTCATGGATGGATGAATTTAAACAAAATATTTTAATTTGTAGCGAGACAAAAAAGGCGATCTTAATTATTTCACTGACATTCATTATCTTTGCTAAATTGCTCCGTTAATTAGAAAATCCATGTGAGAAAATCATTCACTGTGAATGTATCAATTTGAAACAAATTTCTGTCCTCCATTATCATAATTATCATCGTAATTATTTTCATCAGCTATTTAAGCTACGTATGTGCCGTTATGTGAAACAAGTTAATGTAAGTACATTATTCTAAGCAGTTAAAATAATCATCATTCATAGTAAGTCACTTGCTGCTCGACATGATGAAGATGATGCATTCAAATTTGTCTAGAGTTTTCAAAGTCCTCCTGTAGCATGTACCAAATAGGATAAAAGCAAAGTGCAGGTTTTTTAGAACCTGCATAAAATTGTACTCGTGGAGTGGCGTCACACAAGTAAAATCTTTGACTACATAGTAAATGAAGTGTGACAAGAGTCGAGAGCGCAGTGATGATGTGAATTCCTTGTCATTGTCAATTTTGTCAACTGTGATCATGATCGGTTACAAAAAAATTTTATGAGATGCTTCATTGCACCTCTGAGCCTGAAGGAGTTGAGTTTGAGTTAAGGTTGCACCAGGGAAGATTTTCCAAGGGAAAAAAATTTGCCTTTTCGTATGTTACATGGTTTGAACATTCTCGTCAGTAAAATATGATCATAAATTTGGATCGATTCGAGGTAAAACGAAACACTGAGAAATGCTGAAATGAAACCAAGTGTTTCAAGGCTTGGTTATACATCAGTTTTGCAGACCAATCCGCAGAATTCGACTACCTTGAGAAAGAGCCTTGCTTGATGCTACGATTAAGATAACCAAGTGAGAAAAACTGAGTCAGTGAGTCAGTTGACCACACCACAAGTAGCGAATTTGCAAAGGGAAAATGTTCGTTCAAAAAAAAAAAACTTGTAGAATCTCGGTGCCTGCTGAGATTTTACAAGAGAAGATCAGATTCAGATTCAGAGTTATGTCTATGTTAAGTAAATACATGCATGCAGAAAATGTTTTCTTCAAAAATTGAAAAAATCTACACGAACAACTGAAAAGAAAAATTGATTCTTGTTTTCTTTGAGCAGCTCAGTCACGAACGAAACGGAAAGAAACGATTCTGAAAATCTCAAACTGAATTCTCTTTCAGTTTCGACTCGAACCTCATATCACTCACTCACTCAACGAAATGAAAGCAAACGAATCCGACTTCATTTTTCAATGTTCGAAATTTTCATTTTCAACAAAACATTGATAACACGACGCGTGCATCTCCAATAACGATTCGATTTAAGTAACTAAAAACATTAATTACATTAGAAGAATTGCTTACTACTACAAGAAATTTATTCTAACGATTTCATTTTTTTCATGTTCGTATTACAAAAAAAATTAATACTTCGGCTCTTATTCTCAAATTCTAATTACCTCGTTTTCTTGATTAAATAAAAAATTAAAATTAGAATCTATACAATTAATAGACACATACTCTATCTACCTAGGCCATTTTCAAGGAACGCAACTTGATTTACGATTTTTTTTTGCAAAAAACTACTGCAAAAAATGATTACGTAGGCAGAAGACTCAGTCAAGTGAGTTAAGTAAAGTCGAATTTTTTAGGTACATTCATATTGCAATTGCATTTCAATTTATTACCCACAACAAAACACAATAATAATAACAAACAACAAAAAATTCCTCTTGTAGAATTTTCTTGTAAATTTGTTGAAAAAAATTGAAAGCTTGATTTGAATTCGAATGAAAAATTGAATAAATTAATTAGTTGAGAAACTAAGTGTGTTATTGCTCTGATGTTGGTTCGTTGCGTCAAAAAACGCATTTTCTCTCCGTACCTAGCAATGAAATGCTTAACAAACAACAGAGTGGTGTAATAAATAAAAATTAATAAAAAATCTGTTCAGATTGCTGAGCGAGTTAAAATTTAGGATGTGTGTTGAAAATAGGGCCCCACCCCCACCTCCACCTTGAATTAGAATCAAACAGATTCGATCAGTTTCAATAGAATTCAAGGAGGGAATGATTTCGAGTAAAACAATAGAAGAATACAATAAAATAATTTTGATGGTCAAGATTGAATTTTTTTCCTGTTTCTTTATCGCCCTGCTCTGGGTTTTTTCAGGGAGATTTTGGGTATAATTATCATGTTCGATAAGTATTTACAATACTCAGCTAGTTCAGCGTTCCCTTTTCCTTTTTCCCCAAGTATTTTATGTACTAATAGAAAAAATGTTTGGTTTGGTTTAGAAAAAGGAAATTGAGTCCGCCTCCACCTACCTCCGCCCGTGAAAATCTCCGCTCAATTTTATCTAATGCTGATGATAGTATTGAGCAAAGTAAAGTAAAGCAGCATGCTAATCTTTC
>VYYJ01000533.1:0-54314 GCA_021029165.1 Cyphoderus albinus
GTTTGATTTATTCGCCCCTGAATATTCATGCCGTGCATTTTACATTACATTGCATTACGACTTTCACTATTTTTCACATTTCACTTTTACTTTCATTATCTACCTAGTGCCTAGTGTACAATACGCACACTAGGCACAATTTTTATAATGCATCTATCAACAACCTGAATTAATTAATTACAAAAAGCGTAATTTATGTAGGTTTAAAATAGAACATGATAATAACCCGGTGAGAATTTAAATGTCACGCAGTTGGTTTTCTTTGTAAAACGAAAAATAAGCATGCACAAACCTGTCGGCATTAAAAGTGTCGGAATGTAGGTGGAACTGTACTCGTCCGTGGGATAAACTAAAACCGAGTAGTCGATTGCTAGAAAAATGAAAAACAAGCAAAACAAAAACACTCAACAAAAATTATAAAACTGAAATCAACTTAAAATTCACTGGGTAAAATAAAAAATTTAGTTCATCTCATTCATTCATCATTCATTTTACTAAACTACATACTCGTTCGTGGTACGTTGTGGCACGTTTCTGTTCTAAATAAATTAGCAGCATAGAAGTGAGGTATTTTCCACATTTTTAATTTAAACCTTACGCAAAGCAAGCAAGAGTAGAATTCAGCAGGTTATTATAATTTGAAGGGAGCAGTTATCTGGTAGAGGTTAGCGAAAGGGCAGGATGCGATGTGATAGTAGAGCGCATGATTAATTAGCACGTGTCGGAATTCTATTGCATAATAATGCATGCATCATTTAAGTTCTCATTTTGCTTTCTAGAAGTTGACAGAGAGCGTCCATGCTTTTATTTACCGATGATTGTGCCTATTGAAGGATCTTCGGGCTTCGTCGTCACATTGTTTACGCTTTTTGGAGGCTCACTCGTTCCGTTCGCCAAGCCAAGATTGTGTCGACTCCTCCAGAGAGTGAAGCAGAGAGGCAGAGAAACACAGAGAGACAAAGTCAGACACGGAAAGAAACAAATTTACACAGACAGACTCGATCTCACCCTTACTGGGATAAGAGAGTGAGCCGAGTAACGTGATTGAAAAAAAAATACGCAAAAATAAGCCTCCAAGAAAACATTTTAAGCGGTAATGTACGTAACGGGACTCAAGAAAAAGACACCTTCATAAAACTAAAAATGCACCCCTTTAGTCACATTAAATTGAATCTGATTAAAAAAGAACAATTTTCCGACAACCCAGCCCAATTCAATTCACCAACAAGAATCAAGTTTCACACTGGAAATAAATGTAGCTCGTTGAGCGATTATCAAGGGAAATGCTTGCGTTGAGAATGTAAAATTACCTTTAGTAGTAACATTAATAATTTCGCTGGGATGCCCTTCTCCAAGTTCGTTTGTACCGATAATCTGGAATTGGTAGGTTGTTCCAGGAGACAAACCGTGACGGATTGAGATTCGCTGACTCCCTGGTGGGGTCACAGGAATCGTTTCCCACCTCTTTTCTCCCAATTTCCGGTACCTGTTACCAAAGAAGAGTGAAAAGTAAAGCTGCTGTCAAGTACTGGAAAATTCTCGCAATAATGTATTAAAATAAAAAATTCATTCTCTTGTAACATTTCCCTTCCCTCAGTCACACTTAAATACGACGAAGGGCAGAATGAAAAAAAGTGAGCACTTGTTCGTGCATTATAAAAGAGGACTAGTTGACCTGCTGTATAGTTAATAAGATGAGTAACATCTTTCTACTCACCAAACAACATAAGATTGTCTGAAGTCAGGTCCTCCCGAATAACCTGGATACCATTGCAGGGTTATATAAAACATTGCTGCAGTCGCTGTGATGTTGTATGGAGCGTGAGGTCGAGTTCCCTCCACAATGATCTTGGTGCCTTTCACCAGCGTGGCCACTTCATTGGAAGCAACGCACTCGTACTCGCCGTAGTCCATCTGATTCAAATCCTTGAGAAACAAAGTACCCTCAACGACTTGCGCTCGATCCCTTGGCAAAGGTCGGCCATCCTTCTGCAAAGCGGGAAGACAAGGAAAGAAAAGAAAATGAGATTTTTATTCTCATCTTTATTTTAATGTGGCCTGAGCGTGCGCGCCTTTTCTTCTCGTGGCGGATGAAAAATTGATGGACGTAATCGGCTAAAGCAGGTGGAGAGAGAGCGGCACATGGAGAACGTGATTACGTGAGCATTACGTATTAAAACGGTTTCACTCACCCTTTGCCAAGTGATAAGTGGACTAGTGGTGCCATTGGGAGCTACAGCTGTACAGGGAATCTCGAGCGAGGTCCCCAACTTCCCTGTTAGTGTAAATTTAAATGGTAATTAAATGAAATGAAATGATTAATGCTGATGATGAACTAAATCAATGATGATAAACTTAATAAAAACTCGCCTTGGTACAATGGATCAGGCGAGATTTCGAATTTCGGAGGATCCTTCACAATCACTTGCATGGCCAATGACGCGCCCTTCGTCCCGTGCACGTTGTACGGTGTGCAGGTGTACATCCCCTGATGAATCTCCTTCACCCGTTCAATGAGCAGGCTGCCATTGTGCATCACGGCGAAACCTTCCGTCTCATAAGGTTCCAGCAGATGCTTGTCTCTTGTCCACATTACAAATTGAATGCCTGGGTTTGCTTGGATGTAGCACCGAACCACTCCAGACAGGCGATTAGGCAGGTACTGTACTGTCGGTGTGTATGTCACTTGAGCTTGGACTGCAAGGACAGACAGAGAAAATGGCGAAATGCTCACACTTATGACCATTAACTGCCCCATAACACAACACATCCCACAAAATACTCTGCTACGCTACTCTGCCACCAAGGTGTAAAATTAAAGGTAGCACATCATTATATTACACCCATCATCTTCTAACAGCGCTATCATGAAGATCATGATTGTGGTCATCATCTACTCTTTCCATTCCAGCTATTTCGCTTCATCACACCTAGACAGGTCTCCTATAGCACCAGTGGCCTGAGTCATAGGTACTTACTCTGCTAGTGGAGAAGTGCTCCTTGAAAAGATATCATTTTTCACAGAAAATTGAATTTCATGTCATTTTTCTTCCTTTCTTCAGTTAACTCTGTGCGCTAGGAGATAGAGGAGATCTACATTTTTCCACGATACTTTACCCTTTCTCTCTCACTAGACTCAACTAAACTGCCTCTGACCACTTGACTAGAGGATGGAAGTTCGTTACAAGGAAAATCCTCTTTCGCTTCTCAAGCTATGTGCAATGCATGTCATATTGACTGGTGTTTAGTGACTTTATATGAAAGTGTTTTTGATCGAATCTTGAATGTGAGCCTGCTGGTCGCTCTCTAGTAAAAGTCGTGTGTGTGTGCGGCAATGGCAGTATATCGATCGTTCAATGACCTCCCAGGCTAAAACCCAAAAGAGGAAGAGAGATACAATTTTTTTTCCAGTGCCTCTTTCCACACATCTTTTTACTCGCATTTCTCTCTGAGAAGAATACGAAATTGTCGTAAAAATTTTCTCCTTCCTCCTTTCCGATTAAATAAATAATCTTTTATCGTTTTCTACTAGTGAATGAAATATTTTTCCACACTGAACAAAACATTAAATTTGTAAAGTTACATACTCAAAAATATATTGTGGGACACCTGACCAACTCGGTCCGGAGAATATAAAATAGGATAAAAACGTGGCAATGATCCACATTCACTTGTGAACTTACACTCAACATTTAGATAGGCAACGGCAGATTGTGTCTCCCCAATCCCGTTGGAAACGCGGCACTCATAAAAACCGGAGTCGTCCATGTGAAGTGGATTAATGATAAGACTTCCTTCCGCTGGTGTTTCCACTCTCGTGTCAAGAGATGCAATTTGTCGCACTGGAATGCCATCACGATACCACACAACCGTTGCGTTTGCCGGCATTGCCCTCCACTCGCAAGGGAAGACGACTTTCTCCGTCTCCGCTTTAGTCGTATTTTGTGGGGGATTGATTATCACTGCAGAACCTGTTGTCCAACACAAAACAAGAGAACATTTTAATACTCACATTACATCTGTAGCGCGTTAGCATTTCTCAATTTTACATACATAGATAACTAATGGGAGGATCGCGTGGAGAAAGTTATGATTTTGTTTGGGGGAAATGTGAAGATGAAGAGACACTTCTAACTCAACTATACCAAAACATTTCTTCAACTGGATTAGCATTTTCTCCAGCACAACTGCAGCAGAACTTGAGAAAGTAACGGAGGATTTTAAAAGTTGCAAGCTAGAGGAATCAGTCAAGCTCTTGACGGGCATCTTCAGCCTAATTTGCCACTTAGTCACGTAAGAAAGACGTAGAGCATCATTCTTACTCTATTAAAATACTTTTCCTAGTTTCTTCCAAATTCAAAGTGTATTTCGCGTGTGTGTCTGTGGTGTGTATCATGTAACGTACAGCACGATGCAGCAGCAGTGGATACGTTCTCAAATTCGGATGTATTTTTTTAAAGCAAACATGCAAGTTTAGTTGCAAACTGCAACTTTTTCTTCAACTTGCTATTGGATGTCATATCATTACTTACATAACTACTGCTGCTGCTGAAAAATGTAGCGAGTAGAGACTTATTAGAGGAACAAGTATAAAAAGGAAAATATCGTATTTCATTTTCCCACCGTCAACAATTTAACTCGTGTTCGTTAAACTGCATCCAGAGCTTTGGTAACAAGCATCAAACGAAACTTTATCCAAGTTAAGTTCTTCTTATTATATCTTAACATGAGCGTTTATTGCACAAAAGTTGAGGGAGGAAACAAAATTGGAAGAAAATTGTAAAAAAAGAAGAGAAATACGAGAGAAAGTTAAAGCTCTCCTTCTCTGCGCATTGCTGCTTCCCCTCTCTCCGTAAAGTTGTAGCTGATTGATCACTTGATCAGATATAAAATCCAAACTTAAGCCCGACATTTTTCCACTTTATTCATTGCAAAAGGAAACCGGCGTTTGACTAAATTCCACTTTATGCGAGCAAGAGGAGGAGTAAAAAGCAAGACAAATATGGAACTGCGACTGGATGGAGTGAAACGGAAATCTGGAAGCTGCATCCAAACTCAGAGTTCAAACGAATTCTTGAAGAAAGTCGGCGGTAAAAAAATCATACATAAAAATAAGCAAAGGAACGAAGGTCCTTTATAAATACCTAAGTAAATAAAGGAATTGCGAATGATAAAAGGAAAGGAAGTTGAAAGAAAGTAAAAAGCTAATTTTTGGTGAAAATAGCGTCTGAAGAAAGTGGATCCAATTTAAATGTTTGCAACTTTCAATACAAGTCTATAAATAAATGGAAACCAGTTTTATTTATCTAATAATCACAGCATTATCATGAAACAATTTCAACCAAATTGAGTTTCAGACTTCCAAGAATTTTTGAACAACTTGACATCTTTGTTTACTGTGGCCTTCCTGTAGCAATTGAAACTAACTGATAATTTCAATAGTGTGTGACATGCGTGGTTTTAGGAGCGTGCATCCGCTTTCTCCAGATCTAAAACTTCTTATGCCTTTTTTATTGGATCCTTCCATTTTCCTTGCCTTCCTGGTGCACATTTGCAGCAGTTTTCTATCTGTGTGTACCATTTTATTCCTTCCTCCTTTCTTTTCCCTTTAATGTAATAAGTAATTTTTATAAGGGGAAATAACATTTTTATGACAATGGTGCGTGGCTGGAGGCATGCATGCATGTCAATAATACGTAGCAGCAGAAGCGTGTAGGTTATGATTACAGAAAGGACGGAATGTGAAAAAACGTGAACAAAGTTTTCCCTATATCTTAATAAGCATGGCAGTAATAATAAGCTCCATGTTATGAATTTACTCTGGTGAAATCGACTAGTCTGACCGACACGGACATATCAGAAGGCCGCATCCACTAAATTCACTGAGCTTGAAAAATGGAAAAGCAAAAGTACAAAGCCGTATTTTCCCCAGCATTTTTATCGCTCCAGTCAATTCTTCCAGTTAGGTTACGCACAACTCTTTCTTTACTCTCTTCACTTCTCGCTGAGTTTTGCCTTCCAGCATTTCCCATTCTCACAACAACAACGCAGACAAAAACAAGAATGACGCTGTTGGCATCACGAACATGGCAAGTCGATTTGATGCATGAGCGTCCAAGATGACGATGCATGCTGGTTAGCGGTTTATACCGGCAGGCAACACAGCTATATTTTTCCAATTTTCCACCCTTACTTCCGTTTCGAATTTACTCTCTGATCGCATCTTTTAAGCTTACATTCTCCCTTTTTACGTATCTCCAGGAAAAAATTTGCTTCGATTATTTAAAACCATTCTGTATAATAATGGAGTAACGGAATAACGATTTTGTGCAAGCCATATTGAAATATTCAGTTTCGGTTTATATTCAGACAAAACTTGAAGCCACCTCGAAGAATTTTTGTTATTTTAATATTTGTATTATCTGCTACGATGATCTTTCTAAATATTCAGTGTTCTTGCACCTTTCGAGTTGCAACGGGCAAATATGCGGATTTCAAATATTTCTCAGTGCACTAGTGGCACGATGTCGGTTAGCCAATTCCTTGTAGATATATAGTGAGCTCCATATTTTCATCCCTACATTTATATATGGTAAGTAACTTTATCGTCGAGCTTGGGGGAAAGTTGCTTTCACCGTATCAAATCCATTATTACCTTCCCCTCGTATTTTACCTTTGGAAATCTACCAGTGCACTGTACAAGAAGCTCGTTGCTTCCGTACGCTGAAAATCCTGAGCCCACTATCGTCACCACCACTTCGCTTACCACATGACACCGCGTATGACTCGCCCGGTACAGTGATTCCGTATATCATGTATTTACTACTATACCTCTAAAGCCAATCTTTCGAGGGATATGAAAATGGATTGAAGATGGAAAGTGTATTCAAAGCGCGAAACCAAGAACACGATGTCGGGGCTAGAATGCCTTTAAAAAGAAGTGATAAGATGATTCCTGGGGAATTGAAGAGAGAAAAAGTTTGCCTTTCATTTTTCCTTTCTTTCCTTCCAGTCGTGAATGAAGCCGAAGAAAAAGGTTTGTTCATTCAAGTTGAGCTTGCAAACAGGAGGAAAAAGAGCAGTTGAAAGAAAGCAAAAAAGAAACGCGGCACGGTCAGGATAGGTAGGAAAGGGGAGGAGGAGACGCGGATAGTGGGATAAATATAGAGTCACTGGTCTCCGTAACTTGTAAGATGTAATTTCTCGTGTCAGTGGGAAAGGAGCCGAGTACAGTTTTTACTTACCGTACTTTTGTCTTACTTCGGATTTTCAGTTGGCTTGTCCACACACGAGAAATGGAATAAAGCAGTAAAACTCTCATTCATGAAACAAGGCAAAAGAATGTGGACTCGCGTTCAAAGGAGAGAACGCACCAAAGCTGAAAAAGTTTCTTTCTTTTAACTTGGCACGTTCGCTTCACTAGACCAAGAGGGAACGAGGGGAGGAAAAGAAAGAAAAGGAAAGAAGTTACACAAAACGACGAACGAATGGAATGGAGAAGCGGAAAAAAATATTCCAAAGCGAGATTTTTTTCTACTTTTTCCTTTGTCGACGTAGCCTGTCCTCTCTTATTTTTTCTACTTTATTGAAAGGCATTTTATTAAAGCGTAGAAGAGCTACATATTTATTTTTGAAGTCGCGTTGTCTATAATTTTTTTTACTCTGTTTGAAAAGTTGTCTACTGCTCAAAGACAAGTGAGTGAAGCGAAGAGGGGATGATTTGAAATGAAACGTGGCTACGAGGCTACTAATGAGGCTTCCATTCTGCCTGCTGCTGGCTGGCAGAGGTAAGCAAAGGTGAGAGTTTAAACTGTTTCATCTTCTTCAGCTCTGGCCCTTTCCAGCGAAAGCAGAAGCAGCGTCTTTGCTGATGTGATGTGAGTGAAAGTAGAACATGGATTAAAATTGGACAGAATTTCCCACAAAAGTGCCACGAGCCAACTTCTATGGCATCCGTTCAATGACCAGCTTTTCCATTCGATGAACAACAACATGTTAGTAACCCAAGGCAAGGCATTTGCTAAAACTTGGAATAATAATTCTGATAGATTTCCTCTGGAATATTCTGAAATATTCCACATGAAAACAAAAAAACACAGCATTAAAAGCTGGAATATGCACAATACATTTTGGGGACTTCCTTCCCAGCAAAACATTGAACAGTGGAAAGTTTTCGTAGCTTGACTGCTTCGCTACAACACATACATCAGATGAATTATTATTTTGCTGAAGTTTGCATCGTATTTAATATTTCATGCATGCTGACAAAGACAAAAGTCATTGCCTCAAGTCATCTCATCTCTTTCCACTCCATCTAACAAGGTTTCCAAAACTTCTTGTAGCGAAATAAATATTCTCGGAAAGGGGGACCACCAGAGAGGAAAAAGCGAGGAGAAAAAGGTTGACTTGACATAAAAAAATAATTCCTTCAACCACTCCACAAAAGAGAGACAGACCAATCTAATATTTCAATTTATTTCTCTCTCCAGTCTCAAGTGCACCGTTCATTCTCTATGAACAGCTAGCAGCAGGCATAACTAAATACATACATCTTCGAGTAACGCTAGTAATGGCAATGGTAATGTATAAAAATACTCTGCAACATCCACTTCCACATCTTGAAAAGTGACAAGGCCGAACGGGAAAAGTGAAAACCAGAAGGAGAAGAGAAAGGGGCGCCATCATAACTGAATCATGTCATGTCGACGAAAGAAGGCTGTTTATAATAAAGAAACGAATTGATGATGATGACGACGATCACGATGAGTGAGTTAAGTGAAGTGGAACACTTTCATTCGTCATTCATACATATTTATCTAAAAAGATGAATTCAATATGGCCACTGTACCCAACATGCAAACTACTTTTTCCTACCCGACTACTAAAAATACCTCGATGTATCTCCACTTTCATTTTAAGAGGAAAACATTTTTTTAGAAATCTGTACATTACCTACTTCAAGATGTAGAACTTTCTACCTCCACTCATTGGAATAGATCAAATCGAGACATGACACAAGACCACCTACACGTTTTAGAGAACGTTTTACTAAAGTGTCAAACGTATCTGATTGACTGAAGCACTGGTTAGATGAAATCGGGCGAATTTCACCTCAAGGACGACGTGCCTAATCAGAGAATGAGCTACAATGTAGCCGTTGGCCAAGCTCGTTTATTCGCAGGTGTTTTCGCAAATACCCAGAGAAGAACAATGGGAGCTTTGATCCGGACTTCACACGATTTATGTGGAAACTAAAAAAAGTATATTGACGGAGAACAAATGTTCTTTCGGTAGAGAGCATAAACGACTTGAGTGGAATCACCAATTCGCTTTTCGTAATGTTAATATATTGTCTTATCTCCATCAGTCGCATTCACTCAGGCGACACGTATCCAATGCTTTATGTGTGTGTCTGTGTTGTAGCAACAGCAAGCATGTATGTACGTAGCAGGAATGATATTATGTTGAAAACCCCTAGTTTTTACACAGAGTCGGTCTTTTGTGATGCAGTAGTGGAAGCCAGATCATGCAGCAGTCCTCCATCATAACCACACACGTAGAGAAAGCTGGAGCGCTACACACGTCCACACGACCAATTCTTTTTATTCAGGAAGACAATAGGAGTGGATTATGCCATTGTATTTTCTCGAGTGATGAGTCTCCGAAAAAGAAAATAAAGGAAAGAAATATTTTATGTGAAAGACTGGACGGCAGAAGTGAAAGGGTAGTGAGTGAGTGAGTAGTGGTGCACTAATACCACACCACAACGGAACCGCCACTCAGTTCGACTCTTTGCTATGAAGGTATGAGAATGTAAACAGTGTTTTCTTTCCTCCTTTCTGATCTATGGATGTGCTCCACTCTTTTTCTTGCTTTGTATAAAAATACGGAATGTATTTATAATAACAATAATGTTCCTTCATTCATGCATATGACATAAAAGATAATGCTACTTCCTTTTTTAATATTGTGGAAAAATGTCCACTTGAGTCTCTCTCCTCCTCTCCCATAATATCCCTTCCGAATCTCGCACTAGAAAATGCAATTTATTACAGGAGCAGAGAAGTCGAGTGGAGCTCTTTATTTTTGAACAAAGCGCACCAACGCAGTGAAAACATCGTGGTGGTGGTGGTAGTGAAGTCCCAAGCTACAATTCATTCATTCATTCCTTTCATTCTTTCCAGTCCTTCCTTCCAAATTTAGCTGCTCAGAGGTACGCTCGTAGTGACCAAAAGAAAAGGAAAAGCGACTCTTATTATTATGCTGTTGCATTGCAATGTATCTTTTTCGAAAAAAAAGAGAGGAAAGCGAGCTGCTTCCATTTCCATTTTTCCTTTCCTCTCACTCGATGCTCTTGCTCTGCTGAATTTTCATTCAGGGGATATTGAAAAAGAAACAGTTTTATTTGGAAGAGATCAAGGATATCGTATTTCTTCTGTGACCAGGCCTGCACGAGACTAGACTCTATAAAAAATATCGCCTTATTTTATTACATTATTTTCTCCAATGGAATTGTCTTGTTGGACAACAAATGCAGTGTCCTGACACATTAGTAATGGCATTGTGGCCGTGCTCCTCTCTACCCTGCCTAAACTTCCTTTTGATCGTTCTTCGCAGTTTGTGGTGCTCGGATGGTCTTAAAAACAACCAAAAACTTGCGTCTTGGTCCGCAGAACGTGGCGTCTCGCTGCACGCCCAATAACTTAAAAACCCTTTCAGCTTTCTCCTTCCCCCACTCCCACATAAAACAACATAAAATTATAAATTGCCCAATCTTGTCACAACACAGCACTGACTTGGGGAGGTCAACTGAAAAATAAAATACATACGTTGCCGTACATGTAAAGACATTTGTGTACACAAGAATCCATGTCATGATTACGATTACGACTGACGAGTATTCGTTTTTTACGAGATCTGGAAGATGCATTGTGCTACCAAAGTCACACAAGTCTGCAAAACAAATTGCCGGCTGGTCCACGGGATAATTCTGTGTAATACTTATTTTTAACAATAAATGAGCACACTGAAATGGACATGATTCTAAGAAAGTGGATAAACTTTCTTTCGCTTTGATAAAATAATGGTTACATTCCATTTCATTTCAGAGGATTTCTTCTTCGCTACTAATTCTTAAGCTTTGCTCCTGCTACCTTTCGAAAGGAAAATTGTCGGAAAGGAGCTTGACAAGTGGGTCATTTGCCACAGGTTTTCCTTCTCTTATTCCAGTTAGACAGAATTTGTCCACCATCCATTTTATCCAATGAGAATTCACTTGATACTACAAAAACTCAACTCAACATAATTTGATACACGTACCTACCTACCTACAACTTTTACTTTTTCACTGCGAATCCAATGCCTCGTAAACTTAGAGAGGGAAAAGCTTTGCCATTTTCTTCTATTACTTTTTGACTTTGACGTTTGCCTTGTTGTTTACTAGTTCTGGAGAAAAGGGGACATTCGAGACAAAATCTTCCTTCCATTCTCTCTCACAAGATTCCAAGAAAAGCTCATATGCTGGCAACAATGATGTACTTTCTATTTCTACCTCTCCGGAAGTCGGATATCTGAGAGAGGAGTTCTCGCAGGTTTGCGAAAATAAATTGAACATGGATCATCTAAATTTAGTGAATATTTCAGGGTAAGCCGTCAAAGAAGTCATTCATACATTCATGTTGATAATAATGACAATGCTTCTCTTCTTCGTTGGCACGATAAGCTTCTGAGTTTCTTTGCATTTATGTAAGACTGCAAAGCAAAGTGCTTACTTTCAGTCAAAAGAGAATACAACTTTTACTCAAAAAGAACTTTCCCTATTCTGCGAAGATCTTTTCTCTTCTTTCTCACTCTTGTGTATGTAGATGCGCATATCTATTTACAGCTTGATTTTCCTCATGTCTCTTTTAATGTATGAGCAAGTAAACATTTGTCACATCAAGTCGGAGGAAGTAATATTATGTAAAATTGAAAATGCACGTACATTGTGGCTGGCTGCATTTTCTTCTCTGTGTCAGGACTAACCACCCAACCAACAAACAAGGAAAATATTCTCCTTTTCAAAAGAGATTGACATGTAAATGCGATGCCGACTTTTACAAATCACAGTGATGGCACAAGCACATTTTTCTAATGCTTTTTTAGACTTACTTTTACTTAAAAGCAGAGTTGTCGGAAGCTCGGTTAGATTAGATGGAAATAATGCCCTTTCTTCTGTACAAGCTTGTTTACAACTTTTCCTTTAGTTGGAGAAAAATTACGGAGTTGTACGTGAAAGTAAAACGCTCCGTTCAGTTCCACTGTGCCTGTGAGCATGGAGCGATTGCCGTGGCTGTGGTGATGCTTCCTCTCACTGCAGTGTAGCCATTGATATGAAGTAGAGTGTTTTGTTGCAAAATGATGATACTAATGATGAGTAGTAAGACGACGCGCTTTAATGTTATATTGACTACCTTCTTTTTCACGTCATCGCCACAAAAAAATTTGGTTGCATCGAAATGCGAAAGTATGAACTTCTGCTCGGTGTCTCACACTCGTTCCTTCTCTTTGTGCTTATTTTTCAAACGCTGGCCCAGAATGCTAAAAGACGCTTTGAGAACAAGCAGTTGGTGGAATGTAATAAAAAGGAAGAAAAGTATGCAATTCGGTTGATATTATAATAATATAAAAAAGGGTTAGGTTAGAGAGAAAAGGGAAAGTGAATTGTGTAGAGTGAGTCTACCAATCGTTTTTCTCCTGCAGGGGATTTCTTCATCTCTCCGAATTATTCCTCTTTTTGTTGCTTTTTTCTCATCTCTTTTTTCCTTTGATGCTTCAATTCGTTCGCATGAAATTGAGAAGTGGAATATTTTTTGTTTCGTAGTGTAGTGTAATGTGGTTCGTTTTCGCAAGTTAGTAAAAAATGTGATGATGTGAGTAGTGAGGGGAGCAACATCTCAATCTCGACTGGTATAGAATGGAGAACAGACATCTCTAGTTTATCCTGTTCAATTAACTATATTCAATTTTCTTCCAAGATCTAAACCATGCACGACTGCTTCCACAGGGTACGTATGTAATGTGCAGCCGTTTCCAACTTCCAAACATTATTACATACATCCGTCTACACAACTGTAGCGCATATGTAGATTTCTAATTTCTTTAAGTGATTGCAAAAAAAATATCTAAAGCGAGCTGTAATCTCTTCACACACAAAAGCACAACGACGGGAGAAAATAATAAACCTGAGAAAATCCATTTTCACTCCATTTTTGCATTGGTTTGTACACATTTGAGGTTTCGAGTGGGCCCTTTTACCCCATCACTCTTTCCCATTCTCGGTTCAGCTCGGTTCAGATTCCAATTGAGAAAAGGCCACGGCAATCTTCTACTTTTATGTATATACAAACAACAAAGTTGTTGTTGTTGCCGTTATTGTGCTGCATTTGCCTCGGTTGACGAACACTTGGCAAAAGGATGGTGATGGAGTTTCGCAATTGCACCACTATCTAAGTTGGTGCCTGCTTCCGACTCAGACTCAACCTCATGAAGAAGGTAGCGTAGATGGAGAAAAGAGACAGGCAGCTGGTTCTTGCATCAAGTCTCCTGTGAAATGTTTTCTTTGTGGAAGAATGGATGCCTGATAATACTGTACTGGTTTCGCCTTCTTGTTTGTTTGCTATTTTTATTCTGCTGTTTTCTTCGAACCCCACCACATACACCACACCACCACCGGAGCTCACCTACTTTAAGAATATGCTGTACGTCTTTGTTACGTGCGCCTCTTTTACAATAGTATCTCTGTGGAAAATCATATTAGCGTGAGGATGAGACTTGATGCAGCACAACTAATAGAAAGAGAAGGTATTCAATTTGCGATGTAGGTTACGTGTTCACTCACCACCGCTCCCTTCTCTTCTTGTCTCTTCCCCCATCGTCCTCTATATTAATTTTAGTTTCGAGGAGGAGAGCAGAGGAAAAATGACGAGGAGGAGAAAAAAAGAGGAAAATATATTATGGAAAATCGGCTTACCTGCTATAAGTACTTTGACACTATGATGGATTTTCCCTTCCCCGTTCCTCGCTATACAAGTATAGTCACCAATGTCTTCGTTTTTAATATTTGAGATCCGCAGCTCAGTGCCGTCGTTCATGATCGATACTGTTATTGATGGCTGAACGGGGTCGGTGTCTTTGTACCTAAGGAAAGAAAAAAACACACATCTTCTTAACAATATCATGACAAAGTGAAAGATCGACCATCCCTTTTCGGAGAAAGGGAGGATTTTATATTTACACATTTTTATGATCACATCACAACATCTATTAAATAAGCTGTTACATGACGCGAGACTGTCTCTGAGCAGGATTTGTGTCGGTGAAAAGGCAACAACTAATATCATTTTCATCCACTAATATCATTAATAATTACTTCGAACACCCCATCAACTTGACAGAATTCTTGAAGGTGATGAAGTTTCCAGGAAAATTTTGTCCGTTCTGAGACTGGATTGTATGATGACCAATAAAAATGGATTTTTTTCAGTTCTGAGTAGAGAGGACGAGGCACGTCACATCTTGAAACCATTCCTTTTCTTGCAAAACTTTTGAGTTGCGTATGGAAATTTTTTGCTTTCTTCTCTTTCACTTCGTCACAGTCATTTCTGGGAGAGCCCCTACTTTCTACTTTATGATGAACACAGATTACGATCTCTCTCAAAGCATTACTGTTCCTTCTTGCCTCGCACAATTTCTCTGCTTGCTTCACTCACATGGAAAACTTTCAAGCATTTTGGTTTTTCTGTGGCGGCAGTATACAGTAATAGTAATAATGGCAGTCATCATCCCCATTTCATCTCCATAATAGTAATCAACGTCAACACAGGAAACTTTGCCCATTTCATTCAAATTCATATTATTATTATTATTTTCATCTTCAATCTCCATTTCCACCACCCACCAAGCAAACCTTACTTCCATTACCCGCGCCTCTGCAATTTCCTGCTTTCTTTGCGCAAGAAGCGAAAAGCCCAGAAGTCTGTACGTAGGCAAGAAGGAACAGTTCCAGTTCTACAACGCCGCAGTCACTCTTCTCCTCGTACTCTCTTCGCTACAATTTTCTGCTCAAGTCAAGACGGATGGAAAGGAAATGAAGGAACGAGTGTTGTGAATTAGCCTGTAAGATGTATTGCACTCAAAGCAATCTGCGAAGATTGGAAACATACAGATAATTCCATGCACATGCTCATTCCGTTCCGTGCCAGGTCCTTCGGTTTCTCGGCCCAGAATGTTTTTTACCTTCTTATTTCGTTTCGTGAATCGACAGAATAAAACGTTTCGATTTGACTTTTTATTGTGTGTTTGAACCATTTTCGCGAATTTATTCTTGTATTTAAGGAAATCAAAATGTTGGCCACTTATTGCACTTACCAGACTATCTCTGGGGATGGAGTACCCACTGCACGACAATGGAGAATGATACTTTTGCCGATTTTAGTGTACACCACATCGTCAGAGGTATGGACGAAGCGAGGTGGGGCGTGAACATCCAGGTGGTACCAGCTCCCCGAAACATTCCTATTGTTTTGAGGTGGGGGACTGCGATTGAGGAAATAGACGCGACAGTTATACCAACCTCGGTCCGATTCCCGTATCGATGTTAAATTGAGCGACGCGAGGCCGAATGAACTATTCGGATTGACACGAGTCACACGCCCCTCGTAACCTTCCCCACTATGGGTGGGATACCCCTCGTACCAGATGTGGATCGGGATCTCGATTCCCTGAAAAATACAAAAAATTATACCGCAATTAAAATCAAATTACCAACTTGCATTATAAACTTTTAATTCACCATTGTCATATTATATTAGTTTGTTATCATGAAGCATTTGAGAAACCTTTCTATGACTCAGACTCTGACGTCGGGCATTCTCAAATTGCCCATGGAAGTCAACCCGGAATTCAAAGCATATGTGAAGGAGAGCGACGGAATAGAAAGGGATAATAAAATGAAAAGGGAAATGGAATCTTGTAATAATGATGCTTGCCGTACACGAATCTAATGTGGCAGTACGTAGTCAGTCTGCCAGACACACAATGGAAGTTGATTCGACAACATCCCGAATAACCATCAAATCTACTCAGCTTATTCCATGCCATCCATCATACGTTTACGATTATGACTAAGACTGCTTTTCTTCCTGCAACAGAAAATAGGTAATTGTCTCCCAAAGGAAAGATGACAGAGCCCGGAAGTTACAGTTTTTTACTAAGCCTCCTTTTCTCCAGCCTTCCATCATTTTTTCCTCTGTGCCTTGCTAGTATTCTTTTGTAAATATGTTTTACTGTTATTATGTCGGAAAATGGATTTTTCACTTGTTTCGTGGAAGAAACGTGCAAAAATGTTAGTACAATATCTTTTGCATAACATGCTTTATGTTGATGGTAAATATCCAATTGGAGACTGTTATGTATGCAATGTGCAAGTAGCAGAGGCATTATAACAGATTTATGTAGGTACATACGTATGCTTGTAGAACAGTGCTAGAAGCTGGAATGGAATAAATGTAGCCCTAGAGAAATTTCATGGATCAATTTTCAAGGAAGCTTTTGTATGCTTGTGTAATAGGTATAATGACAGTGTTAGTGCCATTTATTTTCCTCCACAATAACTGAAAGGCCGGAAAAGCCAGGAGCTTGGAAAGCAAGCGAATGTTTTCTCCGGAGCGAGCAGATGTGAAAGCAGGAGCAGAACAAACAAACGAAATGCACGGTGTTCCATAAATTGAGTAAAAGGGAGAAAGCGAGTGCCTACTAATTTTCCTGCTAATGCGTGTCGTATAATACGAACGTAATTGGTAATGGTAATCCTATGAAAAGGTGAGGCAAGGTGGAAGTGTACACTACCAAATAACATTCGTGTTTACATATTATGCCCAAATGCACCGGGTCCAACTGGAGTCAACCGGAAACGCCAATTATACACTTGAGAATTTACATATAAATAAATATCTTGTTATTTAGGAAATTTTACTTGTTTATTGTACTTTTCCTGTGTAATGTGCAAAATGATTGTTTGCTGGAAAATGACTGAAGTGGAAGTTAATCCGATAGGCACAATCGCCACACATGTTGCACAAAATCAGGAACGTGCTCAATCACAACCTGGCCAGCTGGTCAGGTTTTGTGTGATTCTGCTTGTTCCTGTTACGGAGAAATCAAATCAGGTCAAGTATAAAATCTCGTTTGCTCCCGAGAATCCTTCATTATATTTCCTTTGGGACTGGGAAAGAGAAGTTATTCAAATTACCTTCTCAAGCATGTAAATGAGATGGATAAACGGATAGGATTTTATCGTCGGACCGTTTACTCTTCCTTTTACTTTTAAACAGCTAACATTTCAATGCAATCCACCATTTTGCCAATTTCATAAATCGCACTTCGGTCGTTGACTCAGAACTGGAAAGATAACGGTTTTATCGGTCCGGCCTACGTCCAAGTTATGAAAAGTCTCAGATGAGGCTCTCATGATGGATCGAATCATTTTCGTCTCTGGTGAAAACTATAATGTGATCCCCAGACTGTAGCGTTAGCAAACAAATCATCTTATCAGAGGCTCCAGTCCAAGCCAAGGAATAATTTTCATCGATATAAAATAATATTATTGGGTTTGTGACCTGACACATAAAATGCCCTCGTATCATTTTCCAGGCACAGACACAAAAACTATTTAAATTTTAGCACGGCTTTTATAGCAAATCTATTGCAGTACTTTCCCTGAATCTCCATGTCATATTACAAGCAGCAGGAACTGGCGATAACTCCGTTGGCTCGTACTGCACTGTACTGCATATTATTATAGCCTGCCATCATGTTTCATCCTAAATTCCTAATAATATGTGACAAGAGGAGAAAACTACAAATACAAACTCGCTCCACGCGCACGTATTCATGTTAAGTGAGCAAAAATGTATTCTATTGTTGATACGTAAGCAGAACGAGTTATTTATTTTTGTCACTATCCTCCTTTCCCCTTCCTTTTTCTTCTTGTGAAATGAATCGCAAAGAACGCGAAAAGTGGAAAAGGGCATAAACCCAGAAAAAGGAGCTCAAGCAAAAATCAGATGAATTTATTTATATTTCAGACGTCATCAGTGTAAAAAAATATCAGGACACGACACGCCACACTCCACTGTTTGCAGAACATAATAATAAAAATACATAACCTCATTCTGTACAAGATGATAGCGACAGTCGATGATAATAAAAAATCTTTTTCTACATACGCCTCAAAGATATGCTGGAATCCTAGAATAAAATTCAGCCGTTTCTGAGCAAATCCTTTTTCGTTTAAGGAGAAATGTCATACAAAACTAATATAAATGTCCGCTCTAATTTAGACAATCTATTTAAAATATCAATTTCTGAAAACCTGATTGACTGCCATCGGTAGAAAAACCGTTTGGACGGATACAAACCTGCGTCATTAAGTTTGCTGCGCCACATACGGTATAATTGAAGATACGGCTTGGCTGTGCACAAAAGATGGAAGATATTTATTGGATATAATTTATATCGGTATTGTGTATGCAGACAAAGCATGCGATTGTATCCTGCAGAGATAAAAATGTAACTCTCTAGAAACTCTGCTCTGCTCCAATACAACTGCATGGTTATGTCTCTTTGAGTTGTGTGATTTTCGAGGTGAATGATGAGATGATGGAATTCATCTGGGATTTTCTCCTTAACACCATCACCTCACCGCCGCGAAGACCAAGTTCGACGGAGGGAGAAATCCAGCGAGACGAAAATAACAGAAGAAAATAAAACGAGATATTATTACGTGCCTACAAAAATTGCTACACAAGTATGATAATAGCAGGTTCGATGCTACATACTGCTAGCAAGAGAGAGACCCAAATCGCTCCTGTTTCTTTTGTGCCCACTCTCCAGCTACTTTCATAATATTGCATCAAGCTTTTCCACCGCCTTCCCATTCTTATTATCATCCCCATCAACAACACATCTACAAACGTGTATCTTGTGCATGCACCCATGCATGCGTGCAGCCAGCCCAAAGGAAATATTTTTATTTCTTTTCTCCTTTTTTCTTTCTCTTTCTTACGACAGAAGCGTGAGAAAAAAATGGAGGGAGGCGGAGAGCCAGAAAACCCGTCAGAAAATAAAAGGAAAAAGGGAAAACAGTTACATAAATAGAAGGAGGAGGAGGAGGACCCGAGATACGGAGAACTGATTGAAGGTGATATCATGTCTTCCTGTTCATCTCTTTTTTTCTTCTTTCAAAATCTAAGTCAAAAGATAAACTGCTCGTAAGTATTCAGTTAGCAGTGTGCAGGCAGTGCAGTTGATTTTGGTGGAATAAAAGCAGGAAAAGGAAGAGTTGACGCGTACACGAAACTGTAACTTGGAGAAATATCCGTGTCGTAAATGGCATCAGTGGAACATGACAGCTTAAATGGACTCTGAGACTACAGAGAAATACACATATTATGCACTATTTACTTTCTTTCAACTAGAGATATGAATCTATGGCTGCACAATTACACTATACCATATACATATAAACATTTACACATAAACATTATATGAAGCCAATGATAAGTTTTCCAGTTCGCTCTTTGTAAAAAATGCATAGGTACGAACAGAGTGATACTACTTGAAGAAAGTGAAAGAAACCTACACAGCTGTGTAGTATTGTATTTAAGTGCAGTAGTATATTACGGCGATGATAACTTGGTATGACATAAGTGACGATTCGGAAAGAAAGTAAAGTAGACGTGGACAAGATATGCTCTGGTGAAACTGAAAGGTAAAAAACGTCTCCTGCAGCTGAAAAATACTGCCGCTTCCTTTTCACATTTTTTATGTACTAATGCTCTGTCGTGTCGTCGTCGGCCAAGATAGAAATGAGTGGATTCTTTCTTTGCCTGATTTCATTTTATTTCATAGTGATGCTCTTCAACTCGTCTCCTCCAAAAGTGTGCGTGTTCTATATTTTTTCCTTTTATCTTTTATCACCGTGATATTTACAAGAGATTTCAAACTATTTTGCTTTTTATTACGCTACTTTCACTATATTTATCAGAGAGTTTTAATGCAGCATTTTGGCAGTTGCATGAACTTATGTAGGTAAAACTCAAGCTCATTGCAACTGGGTTTTTTTCCTCTGATCACACCATTGAGTCGTTTTGGGTTATCATTCATGATAAAGCAAACAGAATAGGAAATGTAGTTACCTTTTTGTCCCACTGGACAATGTAAGGAACCGGGTAGTTGTCCGGGAATTCGACATGACAGTTGAACACAACAGACTCTCCAACATTGGCTGTGATAAACTCAGCATCTGGTGGTACACCTAATGGACCCCAGTCATCCCCGTTGCCACCTCCGCCACCTCCATTTCCAGCCACCAAACTTCCGTATACTGAGCCAAGCGTGTCATCATCACTGCCTTCACAGCATCCTGGAATAAACAAAGAAACATTTTATTGTAGCAAAGCATAGCCTAATGCATATTTTCAATTCATTCACCAACTCCACTGCCATACGACCACGCTTTGTAAACTCTTTATTTCTGTAGGTAATTTTCTTTCCACACATACATATACATTGCAGCAATATGATCATCTAAAGATGGGACGAGAGATTATTGAGTGGTAGAGTCATGATATACGTAGTGCATGTAGGAGTGAAAGCATTTGCCACCGCTGTTTGTACTTAACCAACTCGACTTACTCCCACTGGTTTTAAATTTTGTTTACTTATGTACCCAAACATCGATCCATGGCGCGCTACAAACCAACAAGACAACATACTTGAGCAGTGCCACTGTGAAAACAGAATATCTTCATTTTATCTCCTGCAAAGCCATACAGGCCCAAACCAAACTCAGTGAGTGAGTGAGTATCACAGGACCACATCTCTGTTTTCTTTCGTAGTTTATTGTTGAGACGCCGGAGCCGGATGCGGAAGGAGTCCCATTTACATCACTCACTCATCATCACTCACACCACCACAACTCCTCTTTACAATCCTTTACAATCATAATGATCAAACGAAAAAAGTAGCTACACACAGGAAAGTTTTGGCGAATGAATAAAAAGTGTGCGGTGAAATGTAGTGTAGGTTTGAAAAATTCGCTAGTGTTTGTACCATGCGCCGTTGCACAGGACAGGAGAATAATAATACGCTGCGCAGCATGTCTCTATTTGATAAGAAACAAGTGAAGAGTTGCTTTCGAAGATATATTTGTGGAGAAGAAAAGAAATCAAGCTTGCAATCTTGTGATGCGAATAATGCCTGTAAGGCTTCACTAAAATCATCAACTATCAGCTATTCAATCTTTTTTTTAGGCTTCTCCGTTTTTTTCCTTTAAGATCATTGTCGGCCTAATTCCCTCTAACGGAGAGTAAGACACGAAGAAAAAAGTTGAAAGATTCCTGCTGATTGTGAGAGTTCGGAATTGTCGTCTCTCCCATTTAGCCATTCACATGAGAAGAGAGTGAAAGTAAGAAGTCGACAGAAAGGCGAAGGCTCCGTGGCAGCAGGCAGACAGGGAAAGCATCAAAGCAACATTACAGGAAGATGATGGTGATGGAGAAAAAAGCTGAAAAGCAAAAGGCAAACGGACAGAGGGAAAAGGGAAAAAGCAGGCAAACATGGTTTTGTGTACATCTCACTATCTATCAATGTATTATACATAAAATGTTGACTAAACGTGTTCTATAACAAACAAGCGCTTCCACTCGCTGACTTGAGTGAACCAATGAAGCAGAGAATGATAGAAGAGATGATAGGACAAGCAAAGTAGGAGCCTTCACACTTAAATGCACTATCATCATTATCATGATGATCGAGTACAGCTCAAGCTCAACTGTGGTTAGAAACACCAACACAGTGAATGGCGAATCCTCACTTAGTCAATCTTGTATTGAGTTGCTTGATGCTGGAGACTAGAACCCNATCGAGTACAGCTCAAGCTCAACTGTGGTTAGAAACACCAACACAGTGAATGGCGAATCCTCACTTAGTCAATCTTGTATTGAGTTGCTTGATGCTGGAGACTGGAACCCCCTTAGAATCAAGACCTTACTCAAAGGCGGTATTTGACTTTCATCAGAGGGCCCATGCAAAAAAATACATAAATACCTATGCCTAATCTTTGAAAAGGTGGTTTTTTCTAAGAAAGTCATCAGTATTGATCCCAATTTCCTTTCTTCGCTTTCAATACAAAACTCTTTTCACTATTATTCTCTTTTCTCGGCTTTCTCTGCTCTTGCTAGAACACACACCACTTTTCTACTTGCCAACTCGCCTTTGAATAAATTCAGATTCGGGGGTGCGATGAGATGTTTCTTTGAATGTGTGTGGTTGATCAAGGAAACTCAGTTTGAAAATAATGGGACAACGGAGCAGTTCACCCTGGACCCGAACTGATTTACTACTACAAATGTATGCCACCATCTGTTACAACAAGGAAAAAGCTGCAGAATTTTTTTGTAGGTTAATGTTCAAGCGTGATGAGTGTTTTTTAAGCTGACTTGACTTTATCGATTCTTGACTGTTTTTTTTCGGTTTATATTTTTCTCCACTCCGAACTCTACAGCAAATTGATGTCCATGCGTGAAATTATTTGAAGGAACAACATGAAGTGAACTGGGTCTGTCCAACTCGGTTGATTTCAGCCAAGAGTCAGATGATGATGATGGATGCATAAAAGATTGAGCTCGACCAGCCAACCGCAATATCTGAAAGACAAGCTTCAAGTTTTGTCCATCTAAAATCTGCTGTCTATCCAACACTACTTTTATGTAGGTACCCTTACATATTTATAGGAAAAGGTTATTCGTAACAGCAATATAAGTCACGTCAATGGAACAAAGTTTCAGCCACATGGCTAACCGCTTTTGTCCTTGTGTGGCCGAAGCGCAGAATGAACAAACTTTTCCTCAAATCTCAACCAGTCTTGACGTTACCAACCGAATTGCCTTTCCCAGAATCGTTTTCCCCAAATACAGAAATAATTTCCAAAATCAGAAATTATAACATAATATCATCTGCACAGATGTTGTTTCAGCTTTACTACTATAACAGGAAATCTTGATATTTAGGTAGTTCAATTTAGTTTCTACCAATCTGAGATTATGAAACACGGCCTGTTAATAAAAATAATTTAGCCAACTTTTAAAAAGTTGACCAAGTCTTCTACCAATAGCAAGGTTGAAATAACAGTTTCGACAAACTATACAGAATGCAAGCAGAAAAACGTTGAAAAAGTTAGGTTAGCGTAGGCATAGTCAAGTTATATTTTAACGAATAATTTGATTTTGATTCTTATGTCTTTAACGTTCTCATTTCCCTGTCAGCTTATTGTCTCTCATTTTTGTGATAGTCAATTGGACGGACAGGAAGAGAAAAAATAAATGAAATACACAATAAAATCATCACGAGTTTGTCACATTTATGGCTCGTGTGATTTGAGCAACATAAAAAGTACATACGTTTGCAATTGTCGAAGCTCGTTGGTCCTGGTCCTGAAATTGCGTGGTAGCAGTGTAATATGGTTGAAGTTGAACGAAAAGCGAAACACGTTTCGACGAAAAGAGGACGAGACATTATTTTATTATTACTACAACCGTTTCTCATATTAGAGTTGAGTTGACGAATTGTAGAAGTGAGGGACGAAAAAGGACAGAGCGACACTACTCCATGTAGCGCGCACTCATTTCAAGAAGTGTGAAGAGGGAAAAGAAGTTGGAGATGTCATTAGAAGTTTTCTCAGCATTCACACACACTGAGACAGTCGTACTTTTCTTTTCCACTTTTACTTCTGTTGTAAGACAACATGGCACACCAGAATCGCTACGACCACGCCACAAAGTCGTAATATGTAAGCTATCAAAGACAGAAACCAAAACCCTACGACTACTCATCGACTCTCTAGGAAAAGGATGGAAACGGCACGGAGAAAAAAGGCGGCAGTGAAATGGCAGTCGTACATTCTAAGCTCACATCGAAAGGGAAAAAGCGAGCGCGTTTTACAACTCTGAAGAAAGAGGAAGCGTAGTATTTTATTTGGCACACACAAGTCGCTAGGAATGGGGAGTGAAGGCAGGCCTGAGTTGAGTGCAAGTACAACATATACGTATTGTTCATTTTGTACACTTTACAGTCTCATGCCGTCCTATGTTAGGCTATGCGCTCTGGAAAAACCTGGTCTGGCATCCTTCCAGAATCAATACACAAGCCTTTACTTTTTCTATTATTTATACTCCGCTCGCTCGAATGGGATGTCGCTCTCTTACTTTACGCAGAGAGCTGAATGAACCATATTATACGCTCGTTTCGCCCAACATTACAACATTACCACATACATACAATCCGAATGCACGATTTTGTTAGCGTGTTGTTTCACCAACTTTCTTTTCCTTTTTTCAACTTTCCCAAAGAGTGAGAGTCAGTGCCGAATTGGAAGGCAGCACGGATAACAAAACAAAATGCCTAGGTACAGGGTACACAGTTTTTATGGAGAGGCAATGATTCCTTCTCTGACTTGTGAGCGAATTGAGTGTTGTAAGTTAAAGTTGAGGCAAAGGAAACCTCAACGGGAATCATAACACTTTGACAAGGACTTTGACTTCACTTTCACTATTGCTACACTTTCAGCTTTCTAATTCCAGCATTTTAGACAGGAAAATCGGCGGTTTTCTATCAGGTATGTATAAAAATTTGCCGGTGGTATCTTGGTTAATATTACTTGTTAATATTGTGCATTTTATGACTTTGGGGGAATCCGTGAAATATTTCTTTCTACATTAGAAACGACATGTTAATAACACACGCATAATGAATGTCCATCATGACATGGACCACCTTCAGCCGCCTTCACCTCTTAGAAACCAAAAAATAACTGCTAAAACGGGGAAAAGGTGGAGTATTATTTCTAATGATAAGTAACAGTGGAAAAGCAGCCGAGAAGGAATAAATGCAGAGAGTAAAGTAAAAATGTCATAATGCTGTGCCACTCTACTTTCCTTCAGAAGACAAAAAGAATGCTTAGAGTTAGAAATCCTCGGAATAATAGTGACGGCAGTAAAACGGACCAGCAACAATAAAAAAAAGGAGTTGAAAGTAGCGAAAGCGTATCATAAAGGAAATGAAGGCCACAAAAGTAAATGGTTTATTCATGCATATATTGCATGTCAGAGAGAAGAAAAAAGTGACTGCGAGAATACGACAACGACACAAACCGTAATGCTTTCGTTTCGGCTTTCATCTCGAAAACAGATGTATTATCCATAAATGCATAATACTGTAACAGTTCAGCACAGCATATGAGAACGAATGGTTTCTTTGGAGAGATAAATAAATTTCCCGAGATATACCTTAGAGAGAGAAGGCGAGCGATGTTATCTGCATGGAATATTATTCCTGTACAAGTGCCATTGCATTCTCCGCTTTTTGCATTCATCCGATTCAACGTGTGAGAAACATTGATGTTATCAGAAAATGTATTTATGTGATTTTTATGCAAGCTAAAATAAAAGAATACTACTTAAGGAGACATGTCACAAGCACTCTCAAGGCTGCTAACTCAGATCCTCAGATAAAAATGCGTTTCTTTCAAACCACTCTGCATTCTCACTTCCATTTCAATTGTTCACAGTGGTTCAAGTTGAAGCAATGAGGAACGTTCCGATTCAAAACAGTCGCAGTATTTGCAAGTATCTGCGTATTTGTGTAGGCGGAGTATGAAAGAAAAGATATTTCCAAAGAATTCCATAAGTTCAAACCCGGGAATAAAATGCCTTCGATAAAACAAAATAACCATTTTGGAGACTGACAATGAAACCAGTAATTCTGTTGACTGCAGCCTTCATTTTCTTAGATTCTTGTCTTTCCTCTCTCCTTGAAATTATATGGTCACGAGCAAGTGCATTGTTTGTTAGTCTTAGTACGCACCATGCATCTGCTTTTCACTCAATATTAACTCTCGCTCCCAGAGAAACTGTATGCAGATACTATAGCTTGCTACAAGCTAAAGTTCCAGATCGATAAGTACATGTGTGCAATAATAAAGTATTTTATTTGGATAGAGCTTATAAAAGTATTTAAAGTCTAGGTATAATTAGCAAGTTTAGAAAACATTAAACGAGTTCAAGGGCAAACTCTGAAATGCTTCTATTAATGGATAATGATGGCAACATTTCCAACGACTGTGTGCCACTCGTGAATGCATAATGTTATACTGTGGCAAGATTGTGAATTAGTAAATCCATTTTTCAGATCCACTTGTGTAGATTCACTCATGTACATTTATTTCTGTTTGAATAACTTATCTAGAATGGATTTGGCGAAAGAGTTGGAGAGTAAAAGTCATTCTCACCATGAACCATTAAAAGTTGTTAGATGCTGTTTACGGGTCACTGTTTCTACTTAAGCTTTCCAGAACCGAAACTTTTTCCTTTCATTTTCTCCGCAATTCTCCTCCTCCTCTTATTATTCTAGCGAAAAGAAAAGTTTTGCCCCTTCTACATATTCTGTACTATAGCGTGCTCATCGTCCAACGTTTGAATACAGTTCGCTTTGTTCAACCGTGGCCCTACAGAGTGTATAGTTGAATGTAACCAGCAGAGTTTCTCATATCTCATTCTCCACATCATCTAATTTCTTGAACTAAAACGTTATTGTGCAACCCATGCATGTGTACATTTGTAATAATGAACATCCCATTGTTCTTCTCGGCCCATGATTATTATTTTCTACATGCATTATTTTATTACTATTATTATTTGTTTGAGAATTTCGGGAGAGGAAAAAAGGAGGAGGAGCAGGAACAAGAGAAAAACTTGAAAGCCTAAGTCGAATCCCATAGATAATGGAGCTTAAAAGGAAGAAATGAGAAAGAAGTAGAAAGGGACTTTTTGGGGAATTACCCCCTTCCCCTCTTTATTCATGCCTGAAATCTATACTCTACGTATATAAACTCCTAAGATACTTCACGTGCTACAGAAAAGAAATGCAAGCATGTATCTACATTCTGACAGCACGCACACGAAAGATAATTCCCAAAAGTGGGAAGCAAGAAGCGTCAAGCCTTTTCTTATGATAAGTGTGAATCTAATCCTTTCATAGGCCCTTCTTCACCTCTTCCCTTTCTCGCTCCGTTTCATCCATTCCCGTCGTCCCCAATGATGCATCTATTTTTCCTCGGCATTCTAATATATAATAATAATAATATTAGTATTTTCCAGCCATGCCTACCAACCACTGCACGATGATATACTGTGCGTGCAAACTATCATCACTGCTGCATCACCAAAGAGAAAAAAGAATAGCGTCGTTTTTTTCAGCATTTTGCCTGCGTTAGCCTAACTGAATTATGAATATCACCCTTTCTCTCTCTGAATCAAAACACTCCATATTTACTGCTTTTCTCTAAACAATAACAAAGAGCAGAATCCGGAAAATCCCGTTCAGAAAAGAAAGTTGAGAAATAAAAATGAAAGTGAAAATCTAGCCGCATAAATCCATTACAATGAGCACCAACACATGGTACGTCATCCGATGTGACACTGCAAGAGTTTCGCGAGTTGATCACATTACATTATAACTCAGTTTTAATAAATGTGATGGATGGATGGAGGCGAAAACATTCATTTTTATTCTCTGCAAAAAAAGAAATTAAATCAAGCAAGAATATCTTGAAAAGGTCGGGATTATTGTATTGTTGTTGTCAATGACCTTTGCCTTTAAATAACCGTATTGAGTAAAGAGCGGCTACAACTGTGCCAAAAATATAATAACATTCTTCATATTGCCACAATTTCCCAGCGAGATATTTGATCGCTTTTTTGTTTCACCAGGATAGTAACATGCCTCACATTTTCGGATTTTCACACTATATGAATCATATTACAGAGCTCTTATTCAAGATCAAAACGGCATGAATATTTAGAACGAATGGGCTGACAAATCTGAAAAGTGGGATATTTTGCCAAGAAATGTGTGTTAGAAGTGAAGTGGCTTAAATATTTTCCTCTCTGGTCTAGCGCTCCCCGTGCATTGTTGGCAGTGAAGTCTTTAGTCTTTATTTAAGATTGCCTTATGATTTCATTATGAATGTATTTTCCTATATGCTCAAGTCAGGTTCACACTTCCTTGCTATCTTCCAGCCCCAAGTTACAATGGGTTTAGCTTTTTGCTTTCTCTTCTTTTTAGTAGTCAGGCAGACAACTGGTGCTAAAATCTCTTCGCATCGTTTGTTATAAAAGTGACAAGAATAAAAATGTTGTGATTCTTGGGAAGTCTCCAGACCAGAGTCGATAAGGATATTATTATTATCATTATTACGAAAATTTCCTTTCCGATAGCTCGTATACAGAAAGTGGGAACTTTTCAAGGAAAGTGGAATGGCTTTTCTTCAGAGTCCACAAGCGTCCTCACTTTTATCTAGTAATGGTTTCCACCATACTGATAACACTCAGAATCACAGTGATTATTATAATAGATCGAAGAAATGTTTAAAGCTTTATATTGCGTATTGATTTTTCTATTTTGTTTTTTTATTTGCTGACTCATGTGGAGTCTTCGTGGGTGAAAGAGGACATCGAAAGCGTTGTGCTGTGCTGTTCTTGTCACCATGTATCAATATGCTTACTTCATCAACTGTGAAGGAGAAAAAATACAATAGAGCACATTCATGACGTCATTCACTACTTTCACTTTTAGTACTTTCGGTACGAAAACTCAGAGACGAGAGCCCTTCGCTTTTCTCTGATGACAGCGCCAGACATCGCGATTCACTAGGAAAACTAGAAAAGATTCAAACTAAGTAAGAGTGAATGTAGTTCATTCCCATTTCTGCAACCAAACTGCTCATACTTCCAACTACTACCATTCTTTTTTAGAGTAAACACTGATTTTTAGGCCAATTCTCAGAATCAAACTGCCTACAAGTTCTGAATAGTTACTTTCTTCGCAACAACTATAAAAGAGCTACTATGTAATTAAGCAGTAATGTTAAATAAAACATGAATGCACTGCCTACAGATCGTTTACGTACTTTATTAAAGTCAACAATGAAATGGCTTATATCATCATGAATGATGTTTTTCCTATTTCATTCCAACCAATGAAATTTCTCTCCGCTATTTACCATTTTTTACCAAAATGGACCTCTCTGCAGAGAGAGAGAATATAAATTTAATATAGAGCTCTCCAGCTCTACCTAAAACAATCATCTCATCACTTTTACAAAGACGTCATGAATTTTACTGTTTGTTGGGACGTAATATTCTTTAGTGGTTTTGTTTGTTCAATGGAAGAAAAGAATTAGATTTTGTCTGACGATTACGGCTTGTATGACTACGGACTCTAGGTAGTTTTAGGCTCAATGCATTGATGCGAGACATCGGGATCCTTATTAAGTAAAGTCGATGTCAAAGTTGTCAGTGGCTACAATTCCTTTATTGCTTTTCACATGAGTGCACCGAGAAGACAAAAATTGAGAGAGAGAAAGCACACGTTATTTCGTTCCAAGACCGGTCACCGAATGTCACCAGAACAAATTCGTATTTTACCGCACAGAGTTTTCCCAACATTTTATGTGACACGAGGATGCTTATGCCAACAAGCTGGAAGATACTTTAGAGCGCTTTAGCCAACTTCGTCATTTATACCGTTTAGTTCCTTTTCCGATTCATTTATCAAACGAGTGGAGGGAAGAAAATGAAATTTCTCAATTATGGTGATACTCCTCGAGCAAATGCAGTCGAGACATTTCACTCACTTCCCGTTTTTCGTCATGCAATTTAAATGGAGACTGAACCGAAGGGAAAAGTGTTGTGAGGTGATAGTGATATCCAACAACTGCGTAAAATCATAACAATAATAAAAATAATGGCGCTGTTTACACCAATGCGAACGTTGATAAATAGGAGGGAAAAACTTAGAACTCGACAAAAGAAACAACAATCCTAACGTCGTGCACCAGTGAGAGGGAAGACGAAGAAGTGACAGAAGGTTTGCCTTGATGATGGCAAGGCCAAGAATGAAATGAGGATTCATCTTGTAGACATTTCATTACATTACCTGACTCCCCCTTCGCACTGTTTCTCTTCATTCCTTCACTTGTCAGGTGAAAACGGTCTTGTCTCCTTACCACCTTCTTTTTATCTTACTCACAACTTCCATGTCTAATTCAAATTCGGAGCACGCCCAACCGTGAAGAAAAGTTGGATGACACAAGAACAGACACACACGACGCAGAGAAAGAATCAAGCAAATACCGTGAGCAGCATTATGAAATAAAAGTAAAAACCGGCAGTCTTCTTCCACCAACATGAAAAATAAACTGGAGCTCTGCTCCGAGCAAAAGTTACTTCCATAAAGTAGCATATCTCAACTAAAATGCATTTAGGGAAAGATTTATGCAAAGTATGTTTCAATCCAACTGAGATGGATGAGGATATAACGAAATCACCTGGAAAATGTGTTTACTTAAGAAATGCTAAAAGCAAAAGTTACTCCGATTCTAAATGCACCACTCAACTCTGATATTTCATAATTTCTCAAATTCAACTGGAAAATGCAATGCATCCATTTCAAACTGTTTGCCATAATATTTAATGTAGCATGGATATTCGGCAAGCGTTTCGTTTATAGCAAGATATTAGATGTGTGGGTTAGCCTGACCTTTATACTCTTATGCTTTAGTAAAACCTTGTTAAATGTGGCATTTTAACAAACCGTGGCAAAGATAAATATTTTAAGGCAACCCGTCCTGCGTGGGTGTATACCAAATCAATTCTACTTTCGTCCACGAATATTGAAAATCACATTCAATTTTTATTTACCGAGATTTTCAGCCTCTCTATTGAAATTATAATAAGACACAGGATTCATAGAACATCATCTAGCTTTGATTCTAATCATGAGTCACATTAAAGAGCTACAAACCACGCTAAAAAATAATCATTAAAGATTAAAATGCTTTACAAAGGTAAGTTGAAAACTTGTGGCATTTACTCGATTAACGAGGACGATACTCATTTCCTTTTCTCCTTTCATCATACTTGCTTCCACATCCACATCCACCTCTGCAGATTACACATGAAAATGTCGCATAAAAGTATTTTCTTATTAGAGTACACTGTAATATTGCAATATACGAGAGGAAATGAGGACATGTTGCTTGCATAAGATACTTCCTCACATGACATGAAAAGTTATTTAGGTTTCAACAACAGAGGAAGTTTCCTTGTTCCTATTCCCTTATTGGATTCTCCTTGCTCCGTTACTGCGTCACCAGTTGGTAGGGCACGTTTGGGGTGGTCAATTTTAGGTATAAATACATGGGAGATGACGGGTCATAAAAATCCAATCTAATACGTCGAAAAGCAGTAAAAAACATGCCATTACAATACAACTCTCGGCAACGTTGGGGAAGAGCCGAAAGAAATAAATTGACAATTACTACAGAGCAAAGAAGTAACCATTGCGTCAGTATTTGTGGCCAAGTCGGAGAAAAAAATCAGAGTTCGAGCTTTGCCGTGGATGGAGCAAGATGCAAGTTCCAAGATGCAGGACAAGTGAAACAAAAGCGGAGACTGATGCAACTCCAAACTTTCTCCAAACTGACATAATATTGAGAAAGTGGGAGAGCAGCGAGTGAGCAAGTTTCCTGGAAAGGAAATCGACATCTCCGTCTGCCTTATCTAATGCAACTGAGCTGAGATAAATAAGAAAGTTAAAAGCTAAAACAATATTTTCGTAACGAACCATCACGCTATTGCCTTTTGCTTTCCTTACACTCCACAAAATTAGGGACAGAGCAGTGCACACAAACCATTACCATAGAATATAGCTCCGAGTGCAATCTTAATGCTCCTCACCAAGACCATCCAATTCGAAACTGAATGAAAACGATCTCCAATTCTCAATCGGAATTCAACCCCCCTCCTAATAAATTTTTATGCTGCAGCAGGTTGAAAAGGCCTGCAGCATCACGAACCGATCACCATTGTATGTATCTCTCCTTATTGCTTCTTCTTCATTCTATTATATCAAGAACTTCATGGACTGACCATTATTAAGGTTGTAATGTTAAGGAGAAAGACTCTCTGCCCACTCTAATCTAATACGACTTTCTTGGAATGTTCAATGGGAATTATAAATTAGACAATCCATTATTATGCTATCCGGAAGAGCAGCATGCTTCCATGTTCATGCGTACCGGTTCATTTAATACCCCACCAACATTCATGTAAGTAACTGCACACAATGCTAAATAGACTTTCAACTTAACGTTCTACCATCGAACCATTCAGGAGTCCTAATCTTGTTTGGATCAATGAAACGAAAATTCGATACTTCTACCACCACTTTTTCTTATCATTTTCTAATTTTGATGCAAAGACTTCGTTAGGGATTTGAATAAATTTTGGAGGTACACCCTCTGTAAACTTAGAAGTTACTTAAGCAATTGTGTAACCTCATTTTAATCCAGCTTACGTCAAACGCTAAAATGTTAAACAGCATTTTTGTAAGAACAGCAGTAAGAACATGCACGCTCGCAACCTTGAACGTGCACCATGTGGCCATTAAATGCAACAAAAACCAATTCACTGAGCAACTGAAAATGGATGAAATTGGCTAGCAGATTGGACTGACTTATGACCTGTCAGTCAAAAGAAAACTAGCTGCTTAAGTTGTACGTGTTTACTTTTCTCGATTCGGACTCACGATTAAGTTCAAGAAATACGTGTGGTTTCTCCAATTTGTTATTTCAAAATAGAAGTGATTCCATGAATTACTTTTAGGATTCAAGTTTAGTCGAAGCAACTGTGCAACTTTTCCCTGCTTAATTACAGTGCAACAACTTCCTTTAACGGTTGCTCACTAGTCAAGAAAATGACAAAGGTGTGGCGATCGAGGCATTCCTCCCAACTACTTTCAAATAAAGGCATACAAAACGTCCATTATATTGCATGTCAAAACTCATTCAAATGGACACGCACTTTCAGAGTGGAAAGCAAGGAGAAAGCAAAGTAGGTAAATGTAATCCTTTCCAGCTACATACACCAAGATTATAACATGAACAGATGTGTCTTTTTGATACACACTACAATACTTCAAGATTTACAAAGCAATGCGTTCAGAAAAATGCCATAATGCAATGGATGGAAGAGTTGATATGAATGATCTACGCACACAAGTCCATGTTACGTTGGCTGTTCTGGAAGTTACGAAACTGCGGAATTGAAAGTGAATAAAAAGAACCGTTCATTAATACACTTTCCCATTAAGGCTTTGACGTTGCATAAGCTCTTGAGTGAGCTAAAATTTATGTAATGGAAGGAAGTGGGAAGAACTTTTCATTCGAGAAAGTCTTTTTTCTTTCGTTTGACTTGATTCCAATTCCATTCTTTGGACTACCATGTATGAGTTTCTAGTCTAATCAGGAACCATGCGTGCACGCTTCCCACACTACACTGGAATGTGAAATGTGTTTTCTTTTCATTTTTAAAAACCAGATCGATACTATCTGAAACAGAGGAGGAAAGTTGAATAAGTACTTGCTAGGCGTTCACAATTCAGTCCTAGTCGAACCATTCCTCTACCTTATCTTAAGTTAACATAAAAAGCAAAACTTTCACTTCCTTTCTAAACTTCTTCAAAAATCAATTTTTTCTTTGACTGCTCGACTGTGTGTGTGAGAGAATTAAACTTTCTTACGTACACTTTCACTGTGCAGTATGAACACAATGTGACATTTTAAATTCCGCCACAACTCCCAGTTCAACTAATACTCAGATAACAGTTTTAAGTACTTTCTATCGTACCTTAAATTAAAACTACTTTTGTTTCAAATTTATTTAAGCTTTCATTCCACTTCATTCTAAAACTACTCGACATTACATTATTTACAAAGAAATGTCGGTTTGTTTTCATACACAAACCTTTTTTTTTTGCTTCCTTTTGTAATTCCTATATATAATTAAAAAAATATTAAACAATCTCTTCTACTCTAAATTTTTGACACAATTGATGAATCAATACAGCAAAATGGTCGCAGACAAAGAAATGGATAAAATACATACATAAGTAAGGTACAATAGGTTTTCAGTAGAGGACAAAATTGTGAATAAAAATAAATGGAAGCCTTTATTTCAACAAACGTATTTAGTTCACTTGCCCTAATTCACTAGAAGGAATCAGATCGAACGGGAACAATACAGAATCGCAGAGTACATCAGAAAGGAGTGGCAAAGTGGCACACTGCTGAAAACTACCAGCATCATTAACGAAAAATCCAAACAATCCATGAATCCACTTATAGACGTGATTAATTTATTCCACTAAACTTGCTGCTTGTTCATCTGTTCTGATTTGATGAGAGCGGAGCAAAGTTACAAAAATGGGACAAGTAAATAATATCGAAGTAAGTGTAGAAAAAGTAGTCAGAAACATTTCTCGTTTAATGTGTCAATACTAAAAGCTGAAAATATGTAGGCAACGACTACAAGAAAGAATTACGAGGAAAATTACATGAGCTCAGGAACATTGTTGCAGGAACGCAACGACAATGAACCTCAAAAGTGAGAGAGCTGGAGGAACTGGAGCAAAAATGACGGTTGGTAATAATTGTAAATGTAACGCGTGTTTTTATATTAACAGTGTGATTTGCCCCGATCCGATACTAAGCAGACTAGGTTATAGACGTATGTAGTTTTAGTATGACATGACTTGAAAGCGGAGTGCTGGGGTAGGCTGGCTGCATAGATGCATTGAGCAAGTTTTATGGTTATTGTTAGACATTTTGCTCCGTTTGCTTGGTAAATAGTAGCGGCAGCAATAATAAAAGTGAAAATTATGTAGGACGGTTGCAAAAAATTGAATATTTTCTCTCCGTATTTCTCCGCACTGTTTTTGTACAAATGTTGCTGTGCTGAAATTACTCTTGGTATAGAGACCGTTATCTCGCAAAGCTCAAGCCATATAATGAAGGAAAAGGAAGAGAGAGCTATGTGAAAATGGCTGCTTTGACATTTTATATTTTTCCGGATGTAATAATGCCCGCCTTTGGTTATGATTTACGGGAGGTATTGGATTTTCTCTGCTTACATATTCCTTTTTTCCGACCAAATACACAGCACCGCGGGAGGAATTGCTTTCTTCTTCTTCACTCTTTCCTATTCTTTCTCCTGCTCTACTTTAGATTTCAACGAACTCATATCTTTTCCTGATTTTTCTTGCCAGATCTCGAAACGTATTTCATTCCTTTTTTATATTTGATCGCGAAAAGTTATGACTCACAGTTGGTTCAGTTTTCCAGGAAAAAGTCACACAATTCAAAATGTTCAGTCTGATGTGAGATTACACGAATACATGAGATTGTAGTGTAGATGTAAACTCGGGGATCCTTCCAGGAAAAATAAGACGGCTTACGCTGAGCAATATTATGATGAAAACCCCTTTTTGTTACGCGGTGGATTTAATCTTGTGATTCGGTTATTTCGGGTCGATCTGCTCTTGTAAACATGACGAGCTATACCAGCTACAATAATATGTGCTTTGGCTACATTTCTCGTCTCCAATACTTCCAAATAAATAAAATAATAACTCTTCGTATCTTGAAGTTTATTTCGGTCTGGAGTGACATATTTGTTTACGATGCTTGATTTGCTGAAAACCCAACCCAGCATTTTGTTGTCCGAAGAGTACCAATTAAAGTTTGACCCTTCAAAACCCCCACTCAACCTCGTTAAATTATTATCCATATATTACATAAAGTCAAAGTCAATCAAGTTTCACTCAATCATAATAAATGATGAAGCAGTCGTCTGCAACCTGACACATTACTGCAGTATGCTGACACAATAATGGATACATAATCATAATCATGAACCTACATAATAGTAAGAGTTTCCCAAATTGCTCGTGAACTGCATTATGTGGTTCATTCATTGATTATATATCCAGCCTTGAAATGATAATGAGGCAAACGAAACACTTCAGAATTTCACTTTGTCACAAATGACCAATTGGATTTGTATTTATTAAAAAATCGGGACTCACTAAAATTTATATAAAGTGGAAGTGGAGCGAAGGTGAATAAATAAAAATCACATAAAAATCAGAGAAATGTTAACATTGCTATATAAAACCGAGAAAGTGTCTAAAATTATTGTTTTCCATGTATAGCTTGATTAATCTCTTTTTTTACCATAATGCTCAAGGTAGAATACTGCGTCAAGCGTGGCTGTATAATTGATTGATTTGGTGGTCGTATTTAAATGAAAGGCGATTGGAAGGAGTAAAAACAAATGTGTTTTGACTTACCTTGAACAATGCAGAGAAGCGCAATGGAGAGGAGGACCGGGTGACTCAGTCCAAGGTGTCGGCAACCATGTTTCCGAAGAGAAGAAGGGAGAAGGAGAGGCAAAAGGCGACCTCTCCACTGTCGCATGGCCAATCGCACTTGTTTGAGTCATCGGCTGAACATTGGATGCGGTCGGCCCGAGCTAGGCCAACCATCCTCACTAATCATAACCTGAAATGCAACAAAAATCCTTCAATAGAAAGTAATTCATTTATCACAATATCCTTTAAATTTTAACTAAAACTACCGCAGAAGCGAGGATAAAAATTAACTATTTAAACAATTTTTCCATAAATGGAGTTTATTTAAAGAAACGTAAAATATCGACTATTGAACCCATCTTTGCAGTCACCAACTAACTATTTATATGCAACCGAATATCCCAAATTAACGAGTCTCACTTTCTTCATTGCCACTGCCACTCTGCCCTCGATTTATGGATAGCTGCTTTTATGTATTATTATTAGCACTGACCGCACGGTAATGTAGTATGTAGGTATTCATAATTGGACTGTTGCTCTTTCGACATTACGGCGCATTCATTTTTCATGCCTCGGCACTAGTTTCCAGTCGGTGGCGATAATAATAATAGCAAACGTACTTTAATTCCTTTTGTAGCATTCATCCTTTTCTGCTGACGTCCACCACAGAAATAAAAATGGAGCGACAAGAAATAAAACGCTTTCAGGGCTATAAATAGAATGGAAAGAAAAAGCTTAAGTTGTTCAGATTGATTTACAGTTTGACTGCAACAAAGTAGTAAAGAGCAGTGCTGGAATACCTCTCCGTCTCAGTTAACCTGGAGCGACGACTAAATGAGATTGAGAGAAAAGCGGAAACAGCATGGATATGTCTGGTGGATGGAATGCATTAGTTAAAGCCGAGTGTGAGTACGGAGTGAGTTTTATGAAATAATTGATTCCAACTTGCGTTTATAGCGGAACGACCAGTTGCGACTTGCTGCACTCACGAAATGCACGCGTGGTGTTGTGTTTTCCATTTTCTCTGTTTATGCATGTCCTTCTTTCATCCGGACTTTTTTCAATTAAGATTTTTCCCTGATAAAGAATAAAAAGGTTTCTTTCCTGGAGTGTCACTCTATCACACTCTGTGCAATATTAATAAGAAATCGTAGCATTCTAAACTGTTTTCTCCTCAGGCGACATCTTAAACCAAAATTAAGACGACGTATTCAAAGCTAATTTCTAGCAAATCACGTAGTTAATACAATTCTGTTGAATGTTTTGTTTTTCTAAACCCAGAGCAGAGCATCTACGGTACACTCAGGCAGATATTTTTCGCAATTAGTTTAAAAATACTAAAATTTGTTTAGTTAAAACAGCCGTTCAGCTGGGAAATCAAATTAAATATGTTACTTCAGACAGCCCTGGAAGGGTCACTTTTGTACTAGATAAAGACTAGTTAAATAAAGACGCGCTCAGAATTGAGTTCAACCTCTACCTTCAAACTAAACCTTCAATTTCAAGGCGAATTTCGTTTTTAAACGTGTAATTACTGCTGTAATTTGTATTAGTAATAGGTAAAGTTCTTTGGTTGTGATGTAATAGTACATTCAAAACCTTTGCTTTCGTTTAATCTTTTTAATTCACAAGATGATTTAATTTAAAAGCAAATCTGATAATCTTTATATTTTGAAAAATGGCTTTTATTCATCTAGCTCGAAAAGTTGCTTTCGCGGTTCTACCTTTAGAAAGCAACAATCTCCTGCACATTTATAAAAGCATAATGTTCTAATTAGGTATCACATAATCACATCAAAAAGCTGAAAGCTGCAGTGAAAGCAGAGCGAACAGGAAATTACAGGAAGAAAAGTGGAGCCATTGTACAATACGTTTCAGACGAAAAACTTTTATGGATGGGTTATTTCAATTGGAATGTGCAAGTCACGGGGACTGCATGTGACGAAGAACGCGGTACAAATTGTAAACCTGCTGAGTCTCGCTCGTTTCACCCGCGAGGAACAAAGCGCTTTAACGTGCAGCAACCCACAGGTCATCTTAATTTTATTAGTACAACAGGTCACATAAAACTCGCCTCACACAGACGTCACACTCAACATCTACCAACTTCGCAGCCCAGTTGTGCAACACAGCAAACCTTTGCAGAACAGAGTTTATTATATTAATTTATAATAGAATTCCCACCTTTTGAAACTTGCTTTGAATCTGCAAATCCTTTTTTATAATGCTTCTTTCATAACAGTTTCATAACAGTGTAATTCGCTGTTTTGTCACATCGTCCCAGTCTGAACTGAAACTTCACTTCACTGAGATAATGCTTTTAATTAATTGGTTGATTTAAATATTTCTAAAAATAACGAAAACGTTGTGCCGCCATTTCAGTTCAAGTATTTAAAACAATTTAAAGAATGAATTTCTAACCAAAACAGTAACATTTTACATTCTCCTTAAAACAGCACAAATAACGTCAAAAACTTTCCATCTTTTGTGTAAAATTATGAAATCTGGGAATTATTTCAGACGAATGCGCCTAGTCATGAAAATAAACTTAAGTTATTGCTTTCTACAAACGAAAAGAAAGCCTCGTCATCGTCACCACGAAGTAGTGAATAAATCTTTGCAAATATTTTCCTAAGAATGTTTTAACACGCATTCAAGTTGACTGAAACTTTAAACACTTTACGAGAGTAATTTTTAGTCATGTATGTTAAAATAAATACAAAGTGACTTGAAAGGCTATATAACTGCTAGCTGGCATTTTATTCACCACAACAGTCTCGTTTCAATTCTTATTTACGAGTCTCTGCCTTTTTCCTATTACTTACAACTACAAACAAGAAACAAAGCAGAAAATTCACCATCTTGTATATTTTTATTTGTATTATAACAACAAATTTTATACCCGGCACTTTTCCTAATAAAAGCTGCTCTCACCAGAAGTTGTAAATTGTGGAGAACGTAGACTGCGGCAGAATTGCATGCGTAGGTAGTTAAGCGGAGTAAATTAATACAGTAATTTAGGAATATTGGTGGTGGATAAAATATGGTGTGTGGTGGTGCTAGCTTGTTTTCTAGATTGTAATTAGTCAGAGAAAAAATTTAATTACGAGTAATAGTAGCCAAAGTTTTGCTCCCTCTTACATCTAACTTTGTTTCTCGAAGATTGTTGCGTTGTTGTTTTGCGTAAACCCGTGCTTCTCCTTTTTACTATGTTTCGTGCGTTTTTGCACTCGAAAGAAAGTGAACGGCCGGTCCAAGGGAAAAGGCGTGTGCTTGTAGTAAGGAAGGGAAACAGTAAATCATTTACTTATCCCACAAAAGAAAACTTGTTAAGCAGATGTACAGCAATATAAAAATAGTGAATGGAGAGAAAATAAAAAGACTTTCCGCAACACGTTCCTTGCAAGTTGAGAAGTAATATAATTTTCTTCAATGTACATTTTACTTCTTGTATCCACATCTCTACATTCTTTAATTCCTACTTATCATCTGATCTTTTTGAAAACATTATACAAAACGTTCCATTAAAAAGGTTCTCTCCTGTTTGCAACGGCGAAACATTTTCTACTCAATGTAGGTACATATGTATGTATAATTTGGGAAAGGTACGTAATCCTGATAACCTGTTATTTGCACACACGCCAGTAATAACAAATTCCACGAAGCAGGATTCCTTCGCTTTGGAGAGCTTAGAGCGGAAAAGAGGGTGAATAGGGAAAGGGCAATTAAAATGGTGAAAGATATGGTGAAACAAATATGGTAGCAGGTAATTAGACAGGTTTATTACTTTGCATCACACAGCCATTTCATTTAGACCGGCTCTGTTAGAAAAGGCCCTGCAGCCATCCATGCACACGCCGTGTTTTGTTATTGTTAGCTAGCGGAGGAAAACTTAAGATAGAAGCGAGTGGAGACGGAGAGTGGAGCGAAGCACTCTTTAGAGCTGGCATTTTTTAGGCTTATGTTCATAACCATCATTGTTTGTACTTGCAGTATAAAGGGCTACTCTAAATACACTAAACAAGAATATGCAAACAATATAGAAAGTTCCAGAAAGCAAACGACAAGTGACAAAGAAAGCTATTCTCTTCTCATCATTTCGCTTCTGCTGCAACTCGAAACTTCCGTGCGCTGCGATAGTGAAAGGCACACAATTTTTTTGCATATCACAGCAATGTTTTTGTTGATATTTTATACTTTTGTCCTTGGTAGCGAAATAAAAATCAAAATGAAAAGTAATGGCGGCATCCAGGCATGCTGTAAAATTGTGTACACAAGGCACAATGACAATGCTGGAACTGGAATTTTGAGGGCTTTTTAATCCTCTCTTTTATGACGGCAAAACGATTGAATGAATCCATTCACAGTCTAGTCAAGATGTTAAATGTTGGCCAACAATTCTTTCCACATTTTTGCATTCACTAATATTCCTATCTGGTCTGTATAAACCATCAGTAACGTAATATATTTAAATTCTTTCCTGCTGCTGGTACAATACTTACGTAAGTAGAGTTATTTGGACGCTTTGAAACTGCTCTGCAGTCGTCCAAAGTACTTGGTGTGGCCAATCATCGTCTAAAATGCTGGCTACGACCATAAAATTTCTGTGTGAAGTGAAGCAGTAAAAAATACGCACGTATAGGAAAAAGAATCGTATTTGTTTAGGAAGGTGGGTCTCATTGTCTACATTTCCACTCTCCACACACATTTTTCTGCATTATCTCCAACCACTCGCCGTACACTTTTCTTTTAATATGATTGTGAGAGTAAAAAGTTTGTGAAGATAAAATGGGAATGAGTTCCGCCTCTTCGATGTTTGCCAACTTCAAACCCAAGCAACTCCCCCATTTTATATAATAGAGTGAAAGAAAAAAAGCATTTTTTCTCTCCAACACGTCTACAAGCTCCAGTCCGCATCTACTGACTCGTAGGTAGGAGTAAACGTCATGCAGGCAGCGATGGTGAGATGATAGCAAACATTTACTAACGTGCCAATATACTTTGTCTGACCAAAAATTGTCCAGAATAGTTTTCGCCAATGGACACAAAGAGAATTCGCGATGTGATATGGATCATTCACTCCAATCGTCTGTTCAAATGATGTTACTCCTAGAAACGGCGGCTCCTTCCGTCCGACTTCACTTTCATTGTCAGTGAGGGATGTACGGTCGTACGACAGCACACTACATTTACCTCAGGAGTGAAAAGAGCATTCTCTGTCCTATCTAAGAGAAGGCACAAAATGCACTTCACTTTTCCTCGATAAAAGTGAGTGAGTCTTTGCTGTGTGCATCTAGTTGCTACTTTTTAAATTGTCAGCAGAGACAATATTGATGACATAAGGGTAACGATGTACACTTGTCAACGACTGTCGTTACGTATAGGGCAAGCACCTGACTCTCTTTTTCCCGGTTGAATATAAATTGAGAAAATATTTCAAAAGTCACAATGGGATTGGAAACCTTATAGTGTTTGTTCAATCAAACGAAATGCAATTAATCTTTTTTCCTCCTCTCCATCGCTGAATGTTCTGGTTGGGTCGGAGGTACGCAATACGTGCCTGTTCCTTCTGGCTCTCATTCTACATAAAAATATCATCTTCACAATGCTGACTTTCACTTGGCGATGAATATGATCGTCAAGTTTCCTCCTTCGTGACATCATCCCTATTTACTAGCGTTTCTCAAGGGCTGACAAATGGTACACAAACACTCACTCACTCGCCTCGGCCGTGTACCTAATGACTCTTCAACTTTTCTCCCCCTGTCTTCACCATCGCTATCACAGAGCTGAGTTTGAGATTCCGCTGTTGCTAACTGTGGAAACACCGAGGAGCTTGTAGTAGTTAGTCATATTATGCATAATAGAAGAAACGAAGACGTGCTCTTTTGTTTGATGACAAGAGGACGAACAATGTGCACACTGCACTACTATGCACCACTCTCCATACACGCCTCATTTTACTACACTACCTTATATCAAACTGCTAGATTTTTTCCCTCTCTGAAATTAAAAAGAGCACTAAACACACAGAGGGCGGAGGAAAGGCAAAATTCCAACTTGTTCTTTGTGAAACGAGCCATAGCCTCATTATTATTAGCCATACCACTCCATTCGCCAGCTTTTCCCCTATTAAAAATATATTATAACATTCTGAAAAATGAAAACGCACCAACTCCAACAAACAGAGAGCAGCAGCTACGTAATTTATTGGGCTAAAATTTCTATGTGGAGAAGTAAGAAAAAAATGATATGCACCCTGTGGGACGTTGAGTTGAAGTGCGACGAACAAAGCATGTCGATAAAAAAGTGAGTTGAGTGGAAAGAGATGTGCGAGACAAATGCTGTTCATACTCGGTCCTATTTTTCTTCAAAAAAGTCCTGCCCATAAAACTGTGAGCAAATAAGCATATTATTATAAAATGAGAGGGAAAAGGATTTCTTGCGAGACAAGACAAGAAAAAGTGCTTTTCATCATAACGTTCAGGAGGAGAAAGTGAAAGAAGCAGCAGGAGGACTGGTCTCATTATCGCATACACTGTCTTTCCTAAAAGCTGACTTGTGTGCATAATATCTGCTACTTGTTTACTTTTCCGCTTTCCGTCTCCACTCTGATGAAATATATACCACGCAGTATGTACATACACCACTTGAATGCATTAGAGAGAGAAAATAAAAATAGGAAACGAAATGCGCCTTCTTTTCCTCTCCCCATTTTATTTATGTAGACATTCCACTATAATGTATTATTAGGAGGAGAAAAGAGGGACACGATTTCTGTTCTGTTCCAAAAGTCCCGATACTCTTATTGCTCAATTCCTTTTTCTTGTGGATGCGATGCCGGGATAAAATGTTATCTATGAAGGCTTGCCTTGGACCTTGTGTACATGGTTAATGTATGAAAAGGAATACTTTTAAAGTTTTTAAATCCCCTCTTGAGACCATTTTTACTGCTTTGCTTTTTTCGAAGCCTGTCTAAGCGCTGGTCTGTCTGAATATGAACAAGGAGAAAAGGATGTGAATGGCATAAGGAATAAGGGAAGAAAATTGGGCTGTGTTCAGTAAGAGCGTTGAGCTGATGATGATGAGGATGATGGTAAAGTAATGATCATGAGAATGATGATAGGATGATACGTAAGTTGCACGTCTCAAGTCCAATAGGAGCGTGGCTTCTGACGATTACGTATTTATGACGCTGAACAACGGCAGAGTATGGAATTAAGAGAGAGTAAAAGCAATAAAAAGATGACAGAAAAATCAAAGGAAAATTTCCTTCATCTGGGTTGACTGAAATAGGCAATTGTGGTAGTTGCTCGGCACTGCTTAATTTCATTCTGCGGCTCACCGTCTTCTTCGGTAGCACTCACTTCCTACTTATTACATCTTTATTCTCCTTATGTACTTATGAATGTATCCCCATTAATGTTCTCTTGAGACACTCCACTAGCTCTGCGTTCTGCGTCGCTTCTCCTAAAGCTAGCAGAGAGAAAGACGAAATGAAATGGAATGAAAACACCAAACGAACGACCCAAGTTAACTTTTCGGTGGGCTCCTGCTCCTCGTCAAGAGTTATATGAGCGAGTCACATACTTATAATAACCATTTTCACTCGACTTTTAATGAGAAAAAGGAACAAGAGCGAAAATCATTTTTTCCTCCTCTTGCTTGTTGTTCAAATTTGTGCAGTGGCTTAAAAGCCATGTCAAGCCAAAAGTGAAAGAAAACAGCGTCCAGAGACTTGCTGACGTGGCAATGCGTCGCTTGAATGGTGTATGGTGGAACAAATGCTCGACTGATGGGATATTCCATTTCCAACTCTGCTGTCCCTTTAATACCACTACTCTCGGAAACGGAGTGAGAGGAGAGCAAGAGCAAGTGAACAAATTTACTTTCTGGAACAAAAGACGAGACCGGTACATGAACGGAATGTCATACTCTCTGATAATACACAGTGCACAAGTTTACTTGCTTTTTGCTGGTGCGGCCACAAAAATCAATCTAATTTAAAATTCCGAGCACGAGGACCGTTTCATATTATACAGCTGGCGACCAGAAGCTATTATTGTTGTACTTGTCGTGGTCGTTGTTATTTCTCAAGCCACTCTTCTCTACACTGTATTAACTTTATGTCGCGAACTCTGTCTCAAAATCATGCTCGCTTATTTCAAGCTTTCCAATATCGCACTTGATTTCCGGAGTTTCTCTTTCAAACATTTACGCTGCAACGAGACTTTACATAGCATTACTGTACTGGTAACAATAAACTTAACGTGAACCACGATCAGTTGTGCTTATCGTTATACCATATCCTTACCAAATGGACTTTCTTTCATGTTCAGCCAATTACAATCTAATATTCAGAAATCGCCGCAATTGCTTGAATTGTAGCGCTTTGTAAACTCTAGTTTACATACAACTGAGCTGAAATTTTTCGTGATGGCGAAATAAACTAAAATTACATTTTAAATGGTTTAGCATTCATATTTAAATTAAATGTGTTGTTTGTTAAACTAAAATGAACCTCCTGAGGTCCTTTTTTAATCTATCTTTCTTCTACAAATTGTCTTAATAAAGTAGAAAAGTGGAGCAGTCGGGATAGTGGAAATTTCCTCCACTCGTTTCCTGTCATCCTTCCTTACTCAAATACTTCTACGAAGCTCTAGGAGGAGATGTAAAAAACTTAACGAGGAGATGAAACTAATTAGTCTGCCTAATGATTATCAGACGTTTTCAAGGTATGTAGATATCAGATATTAAAGTAAGAATGAAAAAGGAGAGCGTCTCTGTTTTCTCCCTCTGCTAAATGCTGATGAAGCCTGGCAACGGCACGCAGGACTACCACCGTAAAACACTGCGATCATCATCGTCATCCGTAACAATTATCTCTGTACATTAAGCAATGTGAAGTTTGTTCTTCTCCTTAGCCCACCATCATCTCACAACATCAGCTACCAAGTTACAGTTTGCCCCTGTTCCTCCACTGCAGCAATCCCATTACCTTCATCCTTCAGAAAAGCAAGGGAACTGAGCAACACTCAAAACTCAGCACATTTGATGATGACGCGGGTGTAGCACTTTTACTTCCTCTATATATGGCAGTAATGATGATCATGATCATCATCACAATCCTCATCATATCATCATCAAGGCGTGTTGCTTTTTCAGGCTCCTCCAGTCTTTGTTTTCCAGTGCATAAAGTTGCTTGGAAGTCTCCAAAGGTGTATGTATTTTGTTTTTACTACACGCCTGCTTCACAACTCTGCCTCACAAGTGTTGATGAATGGATTTTCCTAATTATTTTCCTCCCTAGTGAATTCCTATCCACTCTCCATTATTCTACAAACTTACTCTGCATTCATCTGGTTACTACCAGTGTGCTTATCCGCATCAGCTGCTTAAATGCACGAGACAATGGAAAAATGGAAAAAAGGAAAATGCACTCGTTCATTTTTTTCTTTGATGTTCCACTTCCAACAGTTACATACAACAGTCCCTTTTCAACAAAAACTCCAACCTCTTTTGTTCTATACAATTTTCCCTTTATAGAAAAACTCGACTTCCCCTTCATTACTACACTTGTTATCTGGCAAATTCTAATTTCTATTACCTATGCACATCGTCAACATCACACCGAACTAAACTTTCTACGTTTTTCCTCGCTCTCATTTTTCTCCATTTTGTTCGAAAACCCAGAATTGTAGACGTTACAAAATTAAATGAAGATAATTTTTTCTTCCAGCACAAAGACAGTTGCAGTTGACTGTTTGCTGGTGAAAGGGAACGGGGATAAAATATTTTATCTCGGTTTTGCCGGAAACATGCAAGCAATACAGTTACAACGCAACCGGGTAAAAATGATAATAAAAAGCATCCAGCGAATACTTTTTCACAATGGACGCACAAAGGTAAGAAAGAAAAGGCGCACTCTGTCTTTAAGCGGAAGCACAGTCATAAAAAGTGTAAATGATAAAATAGAAAAATGCAACGAAATTGTTGGATTTGAATAGTTAAACAGACAAAAAAAAACTCTTCCGACACAAACCACAATTTTCCAGCAATTTTGCTACTGAGGCGGATAAATAAGAGGAGGCATTGCATTAAACTACAGAGTTGTATGTAATATTGTATTTTGTTGTTTGCTACACGATTCCTTTTACAATTGTTCCGGTTTTGGAAATCAAAATTACGAGTGTGGAAGCAAATAAAACAAATTGTATACTTTCAAGGCACAAACAGGACGATTTCACCCCATCGAATAACATTTTTATGTAAAAAATAAAATATAAAAGGTTTTTTCCAAAATACCCGAAATAATAGAAAAATAGAGAAAAAACGTGGTTTCCTTTGAATTGTGGGGAATGGGGAAGGAAGCAAGGACAGGTACGGTTTTTGATTCGTAAACTTTTTATGGGTAAAAATCCATATGCTTTTGTGTGGTTTCCTTTTATTCAGATTTTGAAGAGAAACACGCAAGAGTGCACTGAACGTGATGCACCGGTTTAGCTTTTGCATCACAACAAGGAAAAGCCTGATTGGGCCGAACATCAAAGAAGGTTTAGTTTAAATAGTTGTACACGTAGGCTCACTGAATTCGAGAAGCGAGGAGAAAATAAACAGGGGAGAAAGTGGAGGGACGAAGATAAAACGAAATCGGGCCAGATGAGAATGAATGAAGGAAAACGAGTCGACATGACAGAGGCAAGCCAAGGGATGGTTATAATAGTAAAACCACTTCGTTACGCTTCAGGAAAGAGCAAACCAATTATCTTGGAGTCAGCAAGGAAATCTTTTATAGTTCTTCTCTTCTTTCCCCTTGCTCTCTGTTGAGAATTAGGAGAAAGGAAAAAACCGAGAAAACTCATTGCATTGCCTATTACAATTACTCATTCTTTATCTTTGTTCGCAGTAGTAAATGCTATATTTTCTCGTTCCTCAACAAAGGCCCAACTTCGTCCTTGTTTTTTTGTTCGAATTCATTAGAAGCATTTTGAACGTTTCTACAATTACTTTTGAGCCTTTCAAGACACAAGCACGAAGATTCACTGACTCAAAAAATTAGGGCCAATTACTGCGCCACCAAACTAGCCTCGAAAAAGTCTCCGAATGAAAATTCAAGTTTTCCCGAATTACCTTGAATTCGCTCCGCCATAATTATTCTTGATGTACTAACCTGCAATGTGCACCACATCACTTTCAATTTTCCGGTCACACTTGGCAGGAAAAATGGAGAGTAGCGTTTTCACTCCTGCTAATTGCTAATTTAGATCGTTCCAACATTTAACCAAAACATTAAAGGCTGGATTTCTGTTTACTAAGTTAAGTTTCCCCACCTCATCCATAACAAAAGTTTCAACAAGACTCATACGTAGGTAGACATCAAAATCCACCAGGTGGTTTACAATCACGCCTTCTTAAATAATGCTACCTTAAATCAGAGTCGAAGTTGTAACTGTAACATAAATGAGATTGAATACCCGTGAAAAATTGGAATTTATTCCACATCCGAAAACTTCCATCGTGATTCACACGAGTACTTTCCATGGCCTTTCACACATGAACACAATCAAAATAAATGGAATAGATTTTTGAAAGAACTCCGCCTTTGTCACACATGAAACACCTATGTAAATGTACATTCCTTTTAAAAAACCTTCTCTCATTCACAATACCTTTCTTGTCCAACGCCATATTTTATTGCTTACGCGACATTCCTTCAGATTGTATTTTCATAATACAAAAAAAAACTTGAAGGTGAATTTCTCATGAATTTGTCTGATTATGTCACTTTGTATTTCTTCATTGTCAGTATAATGGTGATCTCGAAGAAGGGGAAAGAAAGTTGAACTGAAAAGTTGAAATGCAACTTTTCTCCTGCTCTCCCTTCTTTGAGAGTTGTATTGCACATATTTACTTTCTTTCACTGCCCTCGCCCACTGCATCACCAGTCTTTTCCTGTTTACGAGACACGTTTAGTTTACTGCTACGAACCACCACAGACAGAACTAAAGATGTTACAACACTTACTTACTTACTGCGTGCGGCGAGTAACTGCTCTTGCTTCGGAATGAATCTGAATCTGCTTATCTAAGGATCTTTTTAAAAGTTATATGTATTCATTCATGTACAAGCAGAAAGTTTTCTGGCGTGCGTGTTTTTGTGGGATCATTTTAAGCTGTGAACTTCTTTGAAATGATGCGACAGTAGCGAGGGATTTATTCGTACATCTTTCTCAGCAAGCAATGCGGCTCAATGTTAAAATAACAAAGTCTACTGCAGAAGAAAGTTGAAGTTGATACAATTCCGTGTATTTAAAATGGGAAATGAGGGGTCGCACTTTAAAGAAATGTTTTTAGTCGACAGTGCAGAGAATGAGAGAAAAGTCTAAGCAAACAGGCTTTTCTCTGCGTCTGGTAGAATAGCCATGGTAAGCCTTTTGGAGTCAAGAAAGTTGAAGAGGAGCAGTAGAAGAAACCTTTAACTTCGTCGCTACTTTTTGCTTGCAGCGAGTCAAGTGTTGCGTCTTGTTAGAGCTTGCCTTCTTCCTTCGCTTCCTCTCCGGTCTCTTGAGAAATCAGCAAGTTTCGCCGTTGAAAATTAACTTGGTACATATTTTCCTTTGTAAAATAATAATAACAGTTGACAGTGTCTCTACCTCGAAGAAAGCAAATGGATTTCAATAGGAACGAGATAGAGAAAGGACGGTTTCATTCAGCTCGGACACGACATTCTCCGCCAACAAAACTGAATCAAAGAGCTTCATTTGTATTTAAATGCTCTCCTCAAGGACTCATACTCTATGTGTTCCCTAAATTATTTTCCCTTTACATCCAAACATTTCCAAACAAATTTCCGCACAAAATAAATAATTAAAAAATAATGCACAGCAGAGCATTGCTCAGCTTCTACTATTACGTCCATTCATTTCTATCCACACTTCTAAACACCAATTTCTCTGTATGAAGTCAATGTGCTATTGGTTCGCGACTGATTTAGCAGCTGAAAATTACTGCTGGACTTGAAATTATGTAGTTATAATGGCGAAAGAGACCTAATACAACGTACATATGTTATATGACACAAGTCGAATAAAAAACGTAGCAAGCAGCTGTAACTAAGTAAAGGATGTGTGTAGTGCAACGCAGACTAGATTTCCAGCGAAACTGAAGATTATTCATCGTAATTTATTCATGCTCTGATGTGGATTGCATCCGCCGTGTAATAATCATAGTGTTGGGTTGAAAACAAGTTTGCACCGGTTATGCGGGTAATATCTCCCCAGTTGAAGCATAAGTCAAGTGGAAATTTTTGCTCTTTTATTGTTAATTGATGATCTCAGCACCTACGTGCTACTATACAACAAAGGAAAGGAAAGCGGCGGAGAATCAATGCCAGCACACTTTCACTCACCATCAGCAGCTACTACCTGCATAAAAAGGCCTCTGTACTTGCACTACGTAGGAAGTTTCACATTGATCCACCAAAAAGAAAAGCTTAATTCTTCAACCATTCTTCTTCTATGCTTTCTTTTATTCCCTCTTTCCTTTGATGTCAGCGTAGATGTAATAAACTATTTGGTACGAGTTTCCCCAAATTCGTTGGCGCATACACATGTATCCGTGAGTGAAAAACTGCTTCCTCTCCAGCACAGCACAGAGCTTTGTTTTCAACTCGGCGTTCTCTTTTTCCGCCATGTGTGTGTGACTGTATGTGCAACTCTCACTCTCACATCATCCCATCAGATTTAATTACCCGGAAACATCCAGCAACGACGATTTAATGCACATGCTTCCTCCATAATAATAATGCAAGGCTGTTTCCTTCGACTCTGCTTGATGAGTAAACTACGCGCACCACTAGCAATAATGACAATATTGTAATACCTTCGCCGTTTAACAAAATCTATGTGTATGCTATGCCCAACAACAAAGTGTTCAGTCCTTACTGTACACATGTACCCGTATGATGTGGCAATCCAACAAATTGTAACATCTTGCCGTAAAAACTTTTCATACTTAAGTGAAATGTGAATAATGATGATGACTGACGACGAACCAAACGATGCATGCAGAAAAAAACTGCGTTTACACTAGGCTGTTCGGAGAACGATGCTGTACATTAGAATATGTAGAAGACGGAGCAGTTGAGGCAGACTATTTTTATGATACGGTTCTCTGAAGAACGGTCCTTCGTCTTGATTCGCCGGATGTTGCAGAGAACCTTATGCCTACGATGATGATAGCTGATGGGAAGCATGGCGGGGATTGAGGAAGAAAATGTCTACAATCTTCTTTTGAAGGGCTGATCCTCGCGTTAAACAGTGCCAGATTGGTTTAATGATGGAAGATAGTTGGATTGAATCTGGCTGAAAATGTGAAAATAATTCTAACAGCTATCCACTTGGACAACGTAATTCATTTTAACCTGTGCACAATGCCAGGGAAAAGTACTCGGAATCTATCAGCAAATCGAATCAGCCACTCCAACACGTAGCGTGAAAGGAGAGAAAATTTAGTTTACAGCATTACATGAACTGTGCTACAAAGCTCATTTATTTTTCAATTTTAAGTCTCCCTGAAAAGTGAAAGTATTCGTAGCAGAGTAAATCCTTTCTCTCTAATTTTACACAGCTCTCCGCAATCAGCTCGTAAGATTGAGATAAATGTGAATTGTGCAAAACGACTGAAAGTGCAAGCTTTCGGATTGCCTCCGTACTTTTCCAACATAAGATGATTATTGTTGCTGAACGGTGCACAAGAGTAGCTGGAAACATGTACACGTTTGTACATGTACGTAGAAACGAAACGAAGTTTGCTTTGACAAGAGCACACGACTTTCGCTTGTACGGATTTATTTACACATACTTAAAACCACAATACTAGGATATGGTTTGCGGGGATGTGTGCGTGGAGCTGGAATGGATGTGTGTGATGCATCTAACAAACTTTCTCAGCACAGCAAACTCTTCGCTTTCTCAATAAAGTCTCTTTGCGTAGAGTGGCCTTCACCAGTGGAAATCGAAATCGCAAATACACATTTCCATTGTGTGCAAGCGGAATTTCTCCCCGGAAGCAGTTGGTGGAAGTGAAATCTCCTGTATTTGTGTTTCCCCTTTCCCTTGTTTCGCTTTCATTACACGGATTCGAATCCAGCTACTTATTATTTCAGGCTTTCGAAATCTCCTCAAGTGTGAAGCAAAAGGGTTTAGCCTTATCAAACCTTCAGCGCCGCATCATTCAAAGAAGATTAAAAATTGCTCACCTACTCAATTCGTGATTTCACAATTCCGACACGAATAACAACCGCCATTGCTAATAGGCAATACAACAAAAAGCATCCGATGTTCCCTCAGATTTGTTATTAATTGCTAGTTTTACTTTCATTTCGCATCACTGACAACCACCAAATTCTGATAATTTACGAAAAGTTATTTTAACTAAGGGAATGAAGTGTATCCCATGCCTTTCTAGTTTTGCTTTATTATCGACAAATTCCAGCAGTATAAACATATAACTACAATAAAAAATACGAAGCGCCTCCCTTTCCAAAAATATTGGTTGCCCGGACGGAACTCCACTCTTGCTACCATTATTTTTCGTTTAGCAACATAGTTGGTTTCGAAATTGCGCCCGAGGAAAGAAAACATTGAAGTAGAGCTTTGTAATAGGTTTGCATGCTCCATACAATGGAAAACTAGTTAAATAAACGTATAAATTAAAATAGAAGGATTACACTGAAATACTACGGATATTGTGTAATAATAGAATATTCTCAGCTGGCATGTTCTTCATAACTTTTTTCATTTTCTTTTCTAGGCTACAAATGATATAATACCAGCAGCCATTATAAATTTCGCAACCAGTAGTAGCACGAAGGGTCAATGGATTCCCGGAAGAGTGTTTATCCCGCGGCAAGAATTGTGCCATTTTGTGATTCCCATTAAAATTGCGTTACGAGTTGTCATTATTTACATTTATCATATACCATAATAATGTAAAATTGCTTCAGACAATGTCCGTTTCTATTTGGAAATGCAAAGTTCCTCTACTTTTTAGTTGTGGTTTTACACGATGGAAAATGGCACAGAGAATAAAATGTTTTATGACAGCCAATCCCTCCCCACTTCCTCTTCAGTTTTTCTAAAGTTGCATCATCACTGACATGCCATCGACAGTCTCACACACTCAAAGCAAAAATATATCAAATCTGATAAATGCAGATGTTCCTCCATAACTTCTTCAGCTGAACAGATGCTCTGGAGGTTTCCTGTAAGATTTAACCAGGGACTATACTGGAACACTACTCTCAGCCGTTGAATCTCCTGTTTGTCCCTATCGCATGATCTTAATCACACAACACACAAGTGTAATTGCCACTCACACCGAAATAGAAAATCTCTCCCGCATGAGGTCAACTAGAATGGAAGATAATTTTTGAAGTTTTGTCTGGCTCACGAAAAAAAAATCTTCTACGATGGTTATGAAGGTTGTAAAGGATAGCCTTGATTTGTGCTGGTCTGACGCTGATGCTGTCGATGGTGATAAGAAAGATGTTGCCACACTCGTGTTTGCGTCGTAAAAAATATTTTGGGTCTGAAGAAGTTTTTTGTTTTGTTGTCGACTAACAAGGGAAGGGACACCGAGAACATAAAAGGAACACGTCGTTGTAGATGATGATGATGACGGTGTTGAAATAAGTAGACATGTCCTGTTCACAAGCTACCAACCAACACAAAGCAATGTGGTGAAGACACGGAGAAAGTTTATTTTCCCTTGCAGATACTTTCGCCGTTCTCCTTTCCTCATACCTTCCTGACGTCAATCTTTAACATCATCAATATGATGCCACATTATACTTACACAATGGCTCTTAGTAATACCTGGCATTGGTCTGGAAGACACTAATAGATTTTTTATCTACAGAGATATTTCAGTGGTGCGTAGCATAAGTCAAGATTCGCTGACTGGACCCGATGGACATGAGGGACTTTGGGATCGCTCCAGAAAAAACCGACAAACAATAACAGCGTCCATAAAGCATTCAAGAGAAACTTCTCATCTTGTGTTCAGCATCTGAATGGTATTCCCTGCTGAAGAGCACCGGTGCCGGCTGGTACGGCCATCTATTCACGTATTTACTCTTATTTTCTCTAGCTGGACGGCTAAAAAAAGAGTTGCCGAGTCTCGATCAACTTCTTTTGCTTGTAAAGTATAACTCTTTTGTTTTGGTTAAAAGGTTTTCCTCTCAATAATGATTCCAGCTTCCAACTGATTGGTCTACTTGCAGAATAACGACGAAATGTGCAATGGTCGAGAGCGATCCCACCAGTCACTTAACTCTTCCTTCAGACAGTTTAAGTTTGAGAATATACAAAATGCAGACACAATGATTACATTCCAACGGTACAGAATAAAGTTAAGTCACATTGTACGTAAAGCCTAGCTACTTTATATACGTTTTAAAAATCGAGAGCGACAAAGTAACAACAGGAGGATATGACGTCAATCCGTTTCGGCATCTCAGTGAATTGCGTACAAGGAAAGAGGAGAGAGGATAGAGTAAATTGGAAGATTTTCATTTGTTGTTGGACGATGTTCATGAACGAGAAAGTAACAAAAGGGGAAAGCTGCAAAAATATATAGAAATTTACTCTATGTACTATTTTTATTTTTATTAATATTAGACTTGCTTTGGCCTCAAAAAAGTAATATCCAAAAATATATTGTATTACGCACTTTCGGCAAGTTTTTCTTTTCGTGGTTATCCTCCACCTCTTCACTTACTTTACTGTGTGGTATTATGGCACGCATTTTTTATGGCGATGTGAATGCGAACCATTTTCCATGAACTTCGTGTTTCGCAACAAAAAACGATGAGACTTTTATAATGACGATGATGGGATGGTGGATCTGGAATGGCTGTGTTAGCCGAGCCACCACCGTTTCTTGCCC